>VUYV01000044.1:2682469-2862135 GCA_008711295.1 Anarhynchus alexandrinus
TTTTTTTTTTTTTTTTTTACTTTGTCTTCATTGTGGTAAGTGTTAAAACTTTCTTTAAAGAGTTTCCTTTATTTTTACGATTTCATGTACTCTGTTTTCTTCTATTAGGGTTTCTGTTCCAAGTGAGGTTTAGAATCAAATCAATATTAGAATATTTATTTGAACTGTGGGGTCTGAGATGAGGAGAACTCTTGGTCTGATTACTAGTGGTTTTGTAAAATCAAAACCTGACATTGGTTTTACTTGTTACTAATATTGATCTGTGGAAGCTTTCGTTTCTTTCCAAGCTGTGACCTGTAGTTTGTGAGCTGTTTGTGGCCTTATAGCGGTTACCCACACTGTCTTTTCTACCACCATTTTCAGTTCACATACTGTACTCAGAGAAAATGTATACCACTGTTACAACAAACTTTGACCATGATTTTTTTCTTTCTTTACAAGAATTTTTGTTGATAAATATATTATCTACCCCACTTGTTTGGTGTATATAATATATATTCCCTAAGTAGCTGTTTTGAACTTTCCCTTTCATCTCTATTGATTGATAGAAAATAAGATCTAAGCTTTTCAAGTGAGCTTGAAGGTGTGTGAAGGAATAATCACTGGCAAAGAGATTGATCATTGCAGTGATAGCAAGAATTCACTTCTGAGATGGGGAAGGCACTACTGAGGTCAGTTAGAAAGGAGGAGTTTGTTGCAGTGCACTAACTGCAGAGGGCAAGTTTGTACCATGCTATTTTGAGGAGGCCCCTTGGTGGAGCTTCTTATTTCTTACTAGAGGATCAGCAGAAAATTTGTTTAGCTAAAATGGTCATTACCAAGCAGCTTGTAATTTTGCTACTTACGCCCCTGAAGTGGGGCTGTGGAATTGCTTCAGCCCCCAGATACAAACTTCTATTTTGAAGAATCTAAGAATTGTCTGTTAACAAAAACATTATTTATGAAGTGGGATAATTTTTTCCGTTATTTAACCAATCTTTCACTCCAAAGTCAGTTGCCAGCCAAGTTTTTTCCTTCACCTATCCCCTAATTGAGAAGTTATGTTGATTAGAAGCGGGGGAGAATCGAGGCAGGATCCTGCCTCAGACAGACGAGGGTAGGGTGCCCGCCAGTAAATGCTGAACCATGCAGCTCTGCTAATGAGCTGCTTTAGCTCTGATTTAAAGCTGAGGTTTTAAACGTATCTGGACCTTAAGAGGATCTTGTGGCAATACAAGTGCCTATTGGAAGACCTGTGATATTAACCCTATATCCTAGCAATGTATTTCATTGCAATTTTAATGCACAACACGTTCTGCCCATACTTTCTAAATTTCTCTTACAAAAATTTATCAAAATTCACCTCAGAGATAGTCTCATTTTAGAGGTGTATTGATTTATCTCACTGTATATCTTGGAAAAGCTCTTCTGCAACCTTTGGGATGGAAATCTCTGAGTATATAGAAAGAAGATTTCGCTGTTGCTTTCCATGCTTTCAGGTCCCTTGACTCCAGTTGGCTTTCTAGGTGAGGCAGAGGTTACTGATAAACATCTATGCAACTTGCAACTGCTTGGAAAATTGAGAGTTCAGATTTTTCATGTGCATTAGTCTTCATTCCTTACATACATGTACGCTGATTTTTCATGCGATTTGTCAGTAAAACGTACGCATAATTTCTTGCTCAGTCGGCAAACAGAGTTAATGGGGCCGCATGCACAAATGGTGTTGCTGTGGGTAAAATATAAAAAGCTATTTGTATGCATCCAGAGGAACTGGACACACAAATGAGGCACCTTATGTGCTGATATTGTACCCTCATTCGGATGCCTTACGGGCTCTAAATCAGATGCACAAAGTCTGGGAATCAGCTCCTCACAGGTTGAACTTGAATATCTACTGCCCTACAGTCACAGGTGTTTGTTGTGATATACATTTATGTAGACTCAGAATAAAGTGAACAAGATGACTGAATGTGCTGAAAACATAATTTGAAAAATATTTAAATGAAAAATGAGATTTTTAAAAGCTGTTTTTGTCAACTTCCCAGGCAACTGGAATATGAAATGGTCTAACATCTACATTTATTAGATGAGATTAAAAGCAGAGTTTGAAATGAAATCATTATAGATTTCAGAGGATAAAAAGATTATGATGAATGAAAAACAAAACCAAGGATGTGAAGTAAATAAAATACTTTGAAAAAATGGAGCAAAAATTCACATTGCTGTGGACTTTCTGCCAGGGGATTTTATCTTTGGCTGACTAATTGTATCCATAAATTATATTCAACTGTAGTGGAAAATGCACCATGTTGTTTATTTTGAAGTTTAGCCCAACATCAGTAGGATTAAAACAGCTGCAGGAGTCCAGGAGTAAATAATAAGGGTGTAATCAGGTTCTTGGGAAGCTTGTTCTTTGTCTTCATTTATCTCAGTGTATTATCTGGTGCAGATGAGACTTGAGAACTCTGGAGGGGAGAGTTATTAATCATAGCAGAGTTCCTTATAATCCCAGTTAGGAGATGGGTTTTGCTGGTAAGCAATATGATCTCGTGGGTAAAACACAGTGCTGTGGTCAATAGGCCTGGTATTATTCATGACTTTGTCACTGGGTGACCTTCCTTCAGACATGCCATGTCTCTGCGCCTCAGTTTCCTCCTCTGTATCGAGTGAGTTGTGACACTTGTCTCTGCAATAAACCACAGTAACAGAGGACCTTGCTGTCCAAGAGGTGGTCTGACATTTGTGAGAGAAATCTGGGGGAAGAGGGGACCGATGGCACTGTTTTCCTTCACCTACTGAAGTAATTGTAAACAGATCCTTGAAAGTTTTTACTGGATTTTTATAGACCCATCAGACAACCCCCAGATTTGGGACAGGATACAAACCTGACAGGAAAGACCTGAACTTTGAGCTGAGCCTGGATAACTTGGACTCCAGCATAAATTTTTGATTTGCTTATCTGTTTTCCCGTGACTTTTTCATGTAAATCTATTTTCATTGCTAGTTTCTTGATTATGAAAGCTGACACCATCCTTTAACAAGCTGTCGTGGTCCCAGATTTGCAAACCACTGCATGCAGGGTTTGCTCACCAGGGCACTAGTCCTGGGACTAGATCCTCGCAGAGTCCTGTCCTGCCACAGGTTTTCTATGTGCCTTGGATGAGTTGTGCTCCGTGTCTGCCGTCCCTGTCTCTAAAATTTGGCACGTTATTATCCCCCTTACTCTAAGGGTGGTGGTAGGCTGACTAGATTGTGGGGTACCTGGATGTTACATGGAGGTTTCTGAAGCGATGCTCTTGTTGGGCTGTGAGCATGAGGGGACAGATGGATGGGGTTTGTTACACACAAAGTGATTTGGTGACGGTATAGGTCATTTTGCTGCCTCTGGAGTGTGCATGTCAGACATGCAAGTGAAGGGGCTGCAGGGAGCTCTGGTAGTGTGACTTATTCTGGACGGTGGAAGGCAGAGGTATTATTATTGCTGGCAATATATAATATCTGAAAACAATGACTGACATTTATGTTGAAAGGGGTTTGAATTACAGTATTCACTTTCTTTCTGGGACCCCTGATGGCAATGACTGGATGTAGCTATTATGATTATCGGGGGACTGTAGTTTAAAAGCGCCTTGCTGCTGTGCCAACTGAAGTGTAAAAGTAAAAAAAAAAAAAAANTAATGCGATTTCTGTAATACACATCTTTGTCTAAACCCCTGAGTTGTCACAGAAGGTTTAAGATGCTGATATTCACCAAAAGGATGTGGTATAGGTCCCTTGCATCCTACCACAATCTGAGAAAGGACAGTTCTGTTCGTGTCTGAGCGCTGCATGTACCGTGAAGAATCCTCTGCTGCTTTCTTGCTAGAGAAATTGCTTTCTTATCTGAGTGCTCTGATTATTTTTTTGTGTGTGTTTACAAGTAAGTGGGACAGCCCTCCCTCTCTATCTTTTTTTAATACTCGAACAACAGGGGAACCAAGAGGTTTTGGCATATTCTCTCCGGACAGAGTTGGCAGGACTTAGGCAGGGCTCCTATGTCACGTACCTTAAAACAGTGCCTTCCTTGGCGCAGAGGAGAAGCAGAGGACCTGAGCAATCTTTCCATGGTTGCCACAAAACTCGGAGTGGTCATCCTCATAGCTTGGTTAGTCACACAGTTGTAAGTGCCTCTGACTATAGTTCTTTTATGAATATATATGTATTGATTTATATGTATTCTGAGTGTATATATATGTGTGTATATATATTTAAGGAGCAGGTGCATTGTAAGAAGCTGGAGCTAAATCTTCTGTGCCAATATGATATCTTGCTGGCAGAAGATATTCTATTTATGGACATTTCTTATGGTTGTTATGGCAACAAGGCTGCAGCGAGTGGTCCGTTTTGTGGGGCAGTGTAGGGAAGGCGCCGTCCTCCCCGTGCTGCACCTCCTGTTTCCCCGCATCCCTTGTGGCCATAGGGAACGTTTGGGTCAAACACTTCGACCTGGTGTTCAGCGTCGTTTTCTGCCTTTGGGCAGGGCTCCTGCTGAATACCTGGCATAAGCTGTGTTTGAGTGGGGTTTGTTTATATTCACACGTGAGAAATAAGAAGTTTAAGTTTATGTGCTCTCCTGAGATCCTTCTCTAGCTTCTTATTGTGGCCTCTCCTGCCACCAATTCAAACATCAGAGATGACATTACTCTGTGCTCCTTCAACTCCACACTGGCCTTCTTGACACTGTGCTCCACTCAGATATTTTCTTTCTGATAGCCCTTTGTTCATTTTCTCTTCCTTTCTATAGTTGCTTTCTGCCACCCATCCTTCTGGAAGACACTGGCCCAAAATGCAGCTGCAATCCCACCCACGTGGGTGCTGACCCTGGGACCACCAGACCTACAAGCACAACTGTCTATAACTTTGGTAAGAGCAACGTGGCCCTTGAAAGGAAGGCCTCAGCTGCCTCACAGACCTTCGTGGGTCTCACAGGCAGAAAGGGAACAAGGGTGCCTCTTCCATGCCACTGACCGTGCAGCGAAGCAGCCCTGTAACGACTGAGGGCACTCGGCCCCTGGAAGAACTGGTCTCCAAAGGAAACAAATGCTGAACGTAGGCACTAGCTTTGGCATTTAGACAAGAAAAGTGTGTTGCGAATCCTGAAAGGGTTTTGTAAGGGGCCTGGCTGACATCCATGTAGGCAAGAGGAGGAGAGTGAGTGGCAGCTATGAAAGAAAAGAGAGCCAAACTACAAACCTTTGCGCTGTTTTCCTAACGCTATCCTAAATGCAAGAAAACTCCAGAAAGCAAGCACTATGCCTGCTTGCAGGGTTTTTAAGGAGCACGGGCAGTGTTTCATAGCTGCCTTCCCATTGGGATGGATTCTCCTTTTTAGACTTTATTTTCGGTCATGTGCTTATTATGGATATTTTCTAGTTCATTTCTCTTGCTAATAGCTACCAGATTACATCCAGTCAGAGAGCCAGCTCACAGCAGTCCTAGGTTCTAACACGGAGTGACTGCAGAGCTGGGCATGGCTATTTTTTTATACAAATGACTCCGAGAGTGGGAGGATTTACTCTTGTAATGTGCTCAGAGGGGGAGAGAAAAAAGCAAATCATCAAATAAGGACTGCAGCGTCCCTTCCGTTTGATCCTGACACAGACTGGGGCTTTCTTAGGGTGGAAATTTCCCCTTTAGATCTTTTTCTATGCCCATCGCCAGGATTTTTGATCATTCTCTTCATGGGTGGCAGCTGTGCATGCCAAAAAAAAATCTTTACTGTAATTATTCACTACTTATGTATTCATGCCAAATGAATGCTGTGCCCATTCCTTCTGCTCCACTGCTATCCCAAGGCCCGTGTGACCCTTGAATTCAACATGGAAGAAAAGATTAAAAAA
Source organism: Anarhynchus alexandrinus (assembly GCA_008711295.1). Lineage (NCBI taxonomy): Eukaryota > Metazoa > Chordata > Aves > Charadriiformes > Charadriidae > Anarhynchus > Anarhynchus alexandrinus. The sequence continues at coordinate 2,688,331 of VUYV01000044.1, forward strand.
TGGGATACTAATTCTGGCTGGGACACGGTGACATCTGAGCTTCCTTTTGCTCTTCTTTCCAAAAGCAGAGCAACTGCCTGCTCCTCCCTTTCCTCCTCCTCCTCTCCTCGGCTTGGCTGCTTTCCTCTTCCCTATTTTGGAATGAAGATCAGCGTGAGTCAGAGTAAAGTTTGTCAGATTTGGAGGAAAATAACTCGCAACTGCCCAGGTCAGCTGTTGATCACTGCTGGCTAAATTGGGTTAGGGAATAAGTGGGACAGTGTTGGGAGCAGATATCTTGCAGAAGAGAGCTGTTGGCACTCAGATATACATCAGCTTTTGCTTCAAGTCTGAGGTTGAATCAGAGTTCAAATTCGATAGCATTAAAATCTCATAAATCATCTTGCACATTTTCAGTATAAGCTGGCCTGAAATCTTTTAGTAACCTGTCTTAATAAGATTCCTTTCCCTGTACAGATTCAGAAGATAAATAGCGTGGTTTTTTGGATTGATGGTGGCATTAGATCTTTGAATGGTGGTTTGTATCAAAGGCTGCAAGTCAAAACTTCCTGAGATATCCAACAGGTGTTGAAAGTCCTGGCTTTGACCCTTACCCAGAACCAAGAGCAGGCTTTTAGGTTTCTCTCTAATGTGAGCCAGCATGTGGAGGTGCCCTGGGCTCCCAGAGGAGATCTAGAGGCCGTTCTGGACTAACCCTGCAACTGGCAGGTGGAGGTGGCTGGAACAGGGCTGCAAATGGGAGCCACTAAAAATTCATTCAGAGCTAACAGACAACTCTAAGGTGTCCACTGGAGGAGCAGCTGAGCCCTTTTTAACTAACGTTTCATCTAAAGTACGCTGTGACCTCCAGCCTTCTACAGAAGATCTGTGACCATTCTTAAAATCTGAAAAAAGTATGGGTTATACAGATCAATGGCATTGGCAGAGACTGTAGTAAGAAGGATAATTTGTTCTTTTAATCTGCAGTAATATACAATTTCTAGTCTTTGATTTGAGCAAAATGTATAGCTTGTTGTCATGACAATCATTAAATGTTGCTATTCATTTGGCTTTGCACCATTTTTCATTTTTCCAAGTTTACTGTACAATAGAGCTCATTATCATCCTTTATCAGTAACTGCAGTTGAAAATGTGTCAGTTTTAGTTACTGTCCTTTATTTTAGCAAGCCATCCCAAATCAAACATATTTGTTCAATGACCTATATCAAAATCCTATAAGATAGGACATGAAAACAATGAAGTTCTACAGTCTAAAACCTGCTGAATATGATGGAGTTATCCAGGATGTCTAACAAAATCCAGCATGGAGGGCACTGTCTTCCTTACATTCTACTGGAAGTTTCAAAAATCCTGAAGTGCATGAATTCCCCAGGCTATTTTTGACACTGCTGTGAATGGACACCCTCTAATTGCAATGTTTTGAGAGCAGCAGGTGAAATGCCACATGGTTCAATGCGGAAAAGCTTCTCAGTAAAGTTTAATCCAATTAGAGGTGTGACACTATTCACGCATTTGGCATCAGCAGCACGGGCTGCTCCAGCGAGCTCTGCCTCAGGCTTGCCTTGAAGGTCTCTTGGACAGTCAAGGTGACAGTTGCCCAACTTTTTGCTGTGCTAAGCTGATACGAGCCTCCCCCCCGACCTAACTGCTCAGCTGTGCGTGGACTTAGCAGTCACCTCTAAAATCCCTGCCTGCGGCCGTTGGAGAGGTTGCTGTTATCTCATCCCAGATGGATGCTGACAGTAATGGTTGGTACACTACTACATTGCTGAACAGAAATAGCAGCACTTACTCGACGGAGTAACCTTTTATGTAGATCTAATTCTGTGTAGCATAATGCGACCATATCTGCTATATGATTTTTTGAAAGATTATGACGTTTTCAAGCAATTGTGTAAGCTGAAACAAACTGAGATGTATTTCTATTCAATGTGTCCCCACTTTGGATTTTCAAAGAATAGCTCTAGTTGTAATTACACTGAGTCTCTATATATTCATTAAAAAAAAATTCTCTTCATAAATATTGGATTGAGCTGCTACCTACAGTACAGTTTGTATGTGATGGTGATCTAGAAATAAATTGATAGAAATTAGGTGATTATCACTGGTGGTATTCATGAGAATTTCAAAGCAGATAAATAATGAATAGGAATGTCATTTACTCACTCGGCTTCAAAACCTAAGAACAGTCTCCTCATTATTCTATAGACTCAGTAAGAGGGAAGAGCTATGTGAGGGAAGGAAAGGGAAAACTAAGACAATCAAAGCATTTCGGAAGCATCCGAGGCTCCCCAGTCATACCAATTTAGGGATGGAGAGCCCAGAAGAGGAACAGTAGTGCTTAAGAGGTGATTTAGCAATGTTATCACAGCACACAGATTTATCTGGTTTAAAATTCAGTGCTATGTTTGCCGCTGTGCTTCTCATTAGGCCTTTAAGCCATCGCTGGCTCTGCTCGTTAAGGACCAGATCTCAAAGCCTGTAGAACAGGCACAGCTCCCCAGGGTGGTCCCCTGCCTCCGCGGGTGCAGAGGGTCTCAGGGCCGGCCCTGGTCGCAGGTGACAACCATCTGCAGACTGCCTCTACTGACGCTGGTCCTTTTCCCATTCAGCAAGAGAGTTGTGTTCCTGAAGGGTGCGATTGCTCTGGGCCTGCGCCCGGTTTCTCAGGTGGGGTGGAGTTCTCTCTGCTTTTTTAAAAACCAGAAGTACTAATGAGTGAGCTGCCTATTTTTTAGTTCTAATACTGCTATAGTTAAGACTGTATTTAAGACAAACTGTTTCTTAAGTGTTTATTTTAATGTCAATGAAAGGAATACTTGAGAGAAAGGGGAAGCAGGTATTCAAAGGAGAAAGGTATTTTTGTTTAAGTGTCAGATAGGAGAAGGGGAGCGGGAAGCGGTTTCCCGCTGCAGAGGGCAGGTTGCTGCCGCCACAACTGCTGAAACCACGGGAGAGGGGTTAGACGGGAAGAGGAATAATGTGGGTTGGGCCAAGTTAGTCGTGTGGAAGTATGAAGTATTAAATTGACTGACTTTAGAACTGATGAAATAAGAAACAGAGCTTTAAGAACACAGTGTTTTCTCACTTGCAAAAGTTACCCTCCCAGCCAAGCTTTCCTTTGCGCTGCCTCCCTCTGCCTCTGCCAGCGGTACCCAGGCTCCCGAGGAGGTGCCTCATCGGTGCTATCCCATGCTATTGCTTCCCTGATGGTTGGTGTTGGTATTCTACATAAAAAACAACAAACTGTAAGCGTTGTCTGTTCTTGGAAATGAGGCATTTTGTATATCAAAGCACAATATGAGGGTATGTATTAATTTTGAATAGGAACTGGGTGAAGTGTGACTCTAAGAGCAGCAAAGTGCGCATCAGTTCAGTCTTTTCTAAGTGGCTGGGAGCTAAAAGCGGTGTCTGACAGCTCAGTGTTTTTCCACGAGCATCCTTTTCAGTGTTGGTGTTTGGCCTTGACCTGTTTCCCTTCCTATTTTGCCCAATTTTGAAGTTCCATTAGTCAAACACTGATAAAAATGCTGAGCTCTGTAGCTATCTTCTGTCAGGTAATGGTTTTTTGCTATCTCCCTTTCTTTCCAGTGTTGATTTCTGACTCTCATTTATCCAGCTATTTACTTTATATTCTGAGCCCTAGCATCAGTGGGAGAACCTCTTCAGGACAATAATTTTGCTTTGCCATTACTTGTTTAAAATCCATTTTAAAACATTAAAGCAAAAGGAACTAGATATTTTACTGTGCAGTTTGTTTGTACATTGAAAACAAAAAATTTCTGAAGGCATATATAACTCTAATAGTCTGTGCCCAAGTTAAAGGGAGGACAGAAACAATGCTGAGCACTTTTATTCATGTTGCTTATGCTCAGCTAGCAGTTGGTTGGAGGTAAAAGTCTCCAACTGATGCTTTAAATTTCATTGAAGTCTTGTTGTAGCTGCATGTGTTCATTTTGGGTCAAATGATATTAATAACTTTCTCCTATTTTTTTTTATATAAGTGACTTGCTCTTACGAAAAAAAAAATTCCTTTGGGAAAAATGTTATTTGTTTTTGTGGTCAATGACTTTTCTCTTTCAGTCAGGGCTGTGTCACTGCTGTCACAGACTGGATGAGATTTAATACCAGAGTTCCGTTTGTTGGTTGTGTTACTTTCTGAAAACAAACAAAGAGAAAATAAGCCCTGTCACTCTGTGGACTGGTTTACAGCACATAACAAAAGTACTGGAAATTCAAGGAGCAAAAGTGGTTTTTTTCTTTCATCATTAATTAAATATGAGTATAATTGCACCATTATTTCAGTGTAGCCAGATTCTCAGAAAGTTGCTGTGCTTCTTTATGAATAACGGTTGAATAAAAGTTTCCATCATATTGGAAAAGTAACATTCAAAATGTACCACTTCAAAAATAAATACATCCATTATATCCATGTAGGGAATGCAGTGTGGCCCTTGCAGATGAAATATCTGCATGGGGAGGGTGGGTTGGTTGGTTGTTTTTGCACAGAGCATCGATCTTAATGTGGTAAAATTCCAGTGTGAACCAATTCTGTCTAGTTAATATTCTTCAATGTTTTCCTGCAGAAAAAGGTTATTCTCAGTGTTCTAGCATTTAGACTTTAATAGTGATGCTATTTTAGCACCTGGAATTGAATAGTGTTCCTTTAAATACTTCAGAAAATTCTGTCGGGCTTGCCTGTCTTCTTGTGTAGAAACTCCTAGATTCAGTAGAGCGGCAGCATAAGTAAGCAATCAGGTTTAGTGGGGTTCCCTTTGTTAAAAGTATTCACTTTTGGGGCAGGACTAGTTAGCCAAAATAAGGGATTTTATACTTCTAATTTTGTAGTAGAGACTTTTGCTGGTTTATCCCCCTGAAAGAACTGGCTTTCTGCAAGAAATTATGATAAAATAGGGATGGAGTTTAGACAGGACCTAACCCTTATCTGGTTTTCCTGTAACACGACGTCCCGGGCTCGAACTGGGCCAGCAGCGTAATTCTACTCAGGCAGCCTTGCAGCTTTCTCCTCTTTTTGTGTATTTGTGTGAGCTGTCTCACATTTCTCTGCACATCCCAGAATGATGTTCCATGAGGCTCCCCCACAGATAGGAACTCAAGGAAGCCTGGTCTCTGCCAGGGGTTTGAGAGGAGAAACTTAGTTGTTTTTATAGCACTCTTCTACTTGGGATGATGGGTGTTTACACCTGCCAGTGTTGGTGAAGTCTGTAACGAAAAGCTTAGTTATCTGGAACCGTGACATGTTCATGGATTTTCCTCCTTTGTGTAATATATGTTTTATAGAAGCGACAAAGACAAAGCATCTGTGAGCAAGGAGCAGCCTGGCTCAGCAGTAGTGGCCCTTCAGCTATATATATGCTCACAGTAACTGGCTGAAGTTTCCCAGATGTTCTGAGACCTTCTGGATGGAAAGCACTTCATACAAATCGGCACTGCTCGGGGGCTCGAGATTAGCGATCTGTAATCGGAACGGAGAGCAGCCAGAGGAGCCGTCTGTCTCCCAGCGTTTCGCTGCACTTTCAGTAAACTGTGTACTTTGTTTTCCCGTGCAGCACAGATTTAGGTACTTTTAATTATTTAAGGTTTGAAGAGTATTATCTTTGTTCCTTACTGAAACCATTCATCACTCAAATCGTGTTTGGATTCAGACGTGGACATAGAAATATTTGCACTGATGTCCTCAACTCTTCCATTGCTCTGAACGGAAAGGAACTTAACGACTCATCAAATGTGTTTTCCTACTTGTTTTCAGGAAAGACACTCTTAGACCCTCTAGAGAGATCACTTATTTCAAACACATGCATTATTTGCAGTAAATTTATCACACAGATACGAAGCTGCCCTTTTCCTTTCCAAAGAGCTGCTGTCTCCTCTGTTCCTGAACTTTATGATGGCTTGAACAGAGAAATAATTAAAAAACAAACAAACCTGACATTTGCTTATCAATTAAACTCCATGAACAAATAGGCAGCCTGCGTGGGAGCGCTGTGGGCTGCCGTTACAAACTGTGCTCTCAGGCATGCTGGTGACAATGTGTTCAGGTCCATTGACCCTTCTCCTCCAGGGTCCCTTTGGTGGGGGGTGTGTGAACACCAGCAAAGAAAGAAGACCCGAGCAGTTGGGCGATAAAGCAGTCCCAACTTGTCCCCACTTAGGGCAAAGATTCCAGAACTGGGCTTCTGTTACCCAGGTGTTATTTTTACAGTTAAATCTGGCTTTTCCTGTGGATTCAATGTTCCCACTAGAAAGCTGATAAATCTAGATGAAGGGCATTAAATGGGGAGAAAACAGAGCTGGAGATTGATCCTACAGCCTTCTAAGTTATTTCTTAGCTCATTTATGATATGTAAGCTGGGTAAACTGGAATATATGCTGAGGTGCCCAGGGGTGCAACAGTGAGCTTTTGCAAAGGTAGCTTAAAACCACCTGTTTTCTCATTTCCTGGAATGATATATTTGAACCCAAGAAAGAGTTTTTTCAGTGTTTTCCAGATGATGTGGTGATTTGCAAGTGTGGAGTACATCTTTGCCAATTCATAAGAGTGAATGTGACAATTTGAAGGTGCAAGTTGCGGAAAACTGGCCTTATAAATTTACACTGCAGCTGCTTCTTGGGCTGTAACCTCTTAAACTTCACCCCTTTCATTTTGTAGGAGACCTTTTAGTTTGGCCTTTTCTGCTTGTCTGGGTAGAATATTAAAGTAAATATCACTGCACAGCCATGATTACATGGTGCTGCATGCATTCCCCTTTTGCAGTGGGCAGAGGCTTTCAATTCAGATGTCATTCACAAATCATGGCAGCAATTCTGTGGTAGTGAGATGACATCCCTGCAGTGAGACAAATATGAAAGGGAAAGATTTATTTTGTTCTTTTTTGGAAGCAAGGGCCACTGGACACACACATCTTTTTCCTCCTCTCAACAGCAGCTGTTCTGACAGCCAAGAATTTTCTCCATCTCTCATCCTATTGAACAGCATATATATATATATAACTTTTTTTTTTTTTCTATCTTGAAAATTCCATTGATAGAGTGGCTGGCACAATTCTGCCTTCACTTATCATGGTCTAGCTGAGCTGATAGCAAATTCACAAATCTTTATTGCACACTGGGAGGATATAGAACAAGGTAGCTGTAATGGGTTCTTTATATCTATTAACCCAAAGGAAACCTTGTTGATAAATACTGATTTTGTGTAAGTTAGAGGAGAGAAGTGCATTGCTTGTCGGAGAAAGTGGCAGAAAATCAAAGCTTCTTGCTGCAGAAGTTCAGAGCCAACATCTTAATGTGGGATCTCATATTGCAATTTTTACTCACACATGTGATCATCTTTATTCCCATGGAGCGTCGGATAGAAGTAAGGGTTGCTGTAATTGGAGCCTCTTACCCTTCCTGTTACTGGTCATAAATTTAATTGAAATTCTGGTCTTTTTAATAATTATTGAGAAATTATTCTTTTTTTTTTTTCGTTATTGCTGCTCCTAATGTGAACATGATGTTCTTCATTTAAAAATTAAATTAAAAGAAAGGCTTTCTGGAGCATGTCTGAGTTAATCAGTTAGAACTATCCTTTTAAGCTGAGCAGAAGAAAATACACTGCTGCTAAAGGGTAAAGCTAGGTCCAGCACTGAAGAGTTAAGCTACTTAAAGATTCTCAGTCAAGTGGAAGGATAAAGGGAAAGGAGATATTTGACCTCAAAAATAGTGGCTGTCTAATGGTGTGGACCTCTGTAAAACATTAGAATTAATTCCTGTTTTATTGTGCTTCTGATTTCAACTGAACAGTCAGAGGCATGACTGATTCTGCCAAATGATGCAGCGAATGGCAAGCTGGGGTTATGGAAGACATCACAGAAATGACTCTGAAGCAGAATTTAACTATGAGAAATAACTTGCTTATTTAGTGGGTATTTGTTATTATTTTAATGAAGTCTGCATGAAATACAGACTAAACTTCAATGTTTCATACCTGGATGCCTTGCTGAGAAGTCTGACAAGTAAGCAGAGAAAGACATTTGGAGATACACTTACCTACCTTATGGGCAAGGTCAGCTTATAGGTACCGTATAAAGATGGGAAGGTCAAAGGGCCCCAAGGAGAACAGCTGCACGGTACCCCCCACTGCACAATCAGGCTGACTTCTCTAAGAATAAATCTGCACCACACTACGCATCTCAGTGCAGAGATGACTGAGCTGTAAAGTTGTAAATATTCTAGCACTGATGCCAGAATTTATGGAACTGTGGTGGCATAAAGTTAACTTACCTTGGGAAGGAGAATGAACAGTTCTCCGTAGAGCTACATGAATGCACACAATAGCATGGGGAGATTTTTAAGGGTCTGTATATATGCATAGGTATGAACTATTCTCATCTTCTACTTTATAAAAAAAAAAAAACAAACCAAAAAGTATCTGCATCCTTCAAAATGTAATTAATGTAATTTTTGGTTGAAAGAAAATTCAGTACTGAGATTTGACCATGGTCCATCTCTCCTAATGTCTGAATTTTCATTTTAAGAAAAGCTTATGTCACATGAAGAACAGCCTGACAGTGATAGTGTTACTGCTAAGAAATTTTGGAAATTCAGCAAAAAAAGAGCAACAACAAATAGAATTAAAAATGAAATTATATTTATTGTCTGAAGTGTGACTGGTGATGTCATGCTGATGAGTGATGATGTATAGAAGAAAGCAGAGGTGAGATCAGGCTTGGCCTAGGAAAATGTGTTGCCTCCAACTGACTACAAAGCTGAAGAAGTTCATGCTGGAGCAACACGTTGATATGGGTCTTTCAGTCCTGAGGGACTCCAGGGCAGGGAGTGGGCAGAATCAGACTGTTTTCTTCTAAACCTGCCAGAGACTCTCTACAAAACTCAGTATGTGCATTCACAGCTTACACTGACCAAAGGCAATGGTGGTGGTGTGTGTTGGCTTTGTTTTCTCAAGCTGCAGAACAGGCACGTGGATCCTTCTCTTGTTATTAACTCTTTGAGCTGCAGGAAAGCATAAAGAAGTTCTCTTTGCTTTGGTAGGTTTATGCACAGAGGCCCTGAAAGTCTGTTAGGAGAAAGACCCTTGACTAGCACTCTCGGCGGTTTTTATCCCTATTTCATGTGTACTGTGTTGCTGTAAACACTCTTGGAAGGAAGACGGAATGTGTGTGTTTAGAGGGGAGAAGTGGGGAAAAGAGGGTAAGAGAGAAAGGAAAAAAAAATTAGAACCCTTAAGTTCTTAGGTGCATTACGTACTGCTGGAAAGAGGGATGGCACAGGGTAACCAAAGCCATTTGTCACTGGCCTGACATGAAGTGCCACGCTGCACCTGAATTATCTCATCCTGATCAATGGGCTCTAACGCACCCCTCTCAGCCATTGAGCCGGGAATTACACAGTCCCCTGACGGTGGAACAAAGTGGGTAATCAAGTTAGGCCCAATGTAAATGCAAATCATGAGCATTAATTAACAGGAACTGCACAGCAGTTGTTAAGTGCTGCAAGAACATGTACACGATTCACAGGTCCCCTGCAGCTCTGTCTTTTGGTAATTAGATTTCTTAGAGAAGAGCGGTCGTGTCAGGAGGCAGCGTGTGCTGGGGACGGGGGACAGCCCTGACACGCTTGTCTCGCCCCGTGACACCCTGAGCGACACCCTGAGCGCCATCGCTGTGCGGAGCGAGGCGTCGGAGCCGTCCCCTCGCCAGCCCCTCCGCGCCGCGCTCTGCCCCGCGGGAGCTGCGCCATCCCCACAGCCCCTCGCACGCGAAGCAGGAAGAAGGCAGAGGTGTTATTAAAGTGTATGCGTAATTCGTTTTAGAGGCTTTTCATGTTGTCTGCAGCTGTGTAATTGCCAGCTTTCATGTAGGCTGGAGAGGGCTGTACCTCTGCTATGTAGCATTTAAAATTCGCGTTCGACGGGAAGCTTCAAAGGGCCCAGAAACGCAACTGTGCGAGCAGCTAGTCCCCATCAAAAGCCACCACAAATTATCCTTCAAAGTGGTTAGTTTCTTGTAATTATTAGAGCTGTCCTCGTATCTTTGTTTTTAAAAGCGTTTAGGAATCTCATAAATGGGTTCCATATAGAAGAACAGTGCTGCAAGATCAGCTCTTGGGCTTTTAATGCAATGATACATAATTGGAGCCCAAATGTCACCATGGATTGATGCTCTGGGCTGTCTGTGGCGCTGGGGTAGGAGGGATGAATGATGAGGTACTGCTGGAATTCACTCCTCTTCATGGAGCACAGCAGTCCTCTGCAGTCAGGCATCAGGGGTGACATTTGCTTTTAAAAAGGCCGGGGATTAGGGCGCATGGAAGCCAGCTGCTTTCTAAGCTGAGAAGTAAAAGCCACAATCAAGGTGTGAGTCTTTTTTCTTTTTCTCCATGTCTTCATTCTTTCTCAGCCTCTTGTTCTCCTTTTTTTGCTGCACTTCTGCTTCCTCTGAGTTGATTAAATGATTGGATTAAACAGGCCATCATTTTTAAAGCCTTCATTTTATTCTGAGGATTCTCTCGCATTATGGAATTTGGGACTTTAGGTACAGAAAAAAATAATGTACTGGCCTGTTAGGAACAGGAATTATGGTATTAATGGTGATAGAGAATTGAATACTGCTACTTTTATTCTTGTGGAGCTCCTTCTATGTTACCCTCTGTGATGTGCTTTGAAAATATGGACAGTATTCCTCTAAGACAGCTAAACGTGATCCTCATTTCACTGAGATGAAGCGACTTAGCTGAGTCGCCGAGTCAGACAGGCAAAGGACCACTCTAATCTTTTTTTCTCTGTAGTTTTAACCCCTCTTTTCACGTGCTCTGCCTGCCCAGCTCTTCTCAACAGCATAATTAAAGGTCTCCGCTTATAAAATGTGGCTTTTTGTGGCTTTTTCTAGATATATTTTACTTAATACCTTTTTCTTCTCAGCAAAGGGCCAGAGGAAGACTGAGACTATGGAATGCCTAGCTGTCTTCTTTCATGCTGGAATGCTTCTAAATTCATAAGGCTGTTGGGAAACAGAGGCAATACTACTCTGATGTTAACTCTCGCTCCTCCTCCTGCATGATTTGCCATCTTTTCTGCCAAAAAAGAAGCTGCTTTTGCCTCCTCAGCTTGTGACTGTGTATTTGTGTGTATTTGTATGCAGCTGGGTCAGTCAGCTGCAGTAATCAGAGCTAAGTGCACTAGAAAGCACTGACACCTAGTGCTTTGGGTAAAACAAGTTAACTCTTTGGCGCCTTAGGCTTTGGAAAGTATTTTGTCTGAAGTGGTATTTGTCTTGAGTGGTTTACTCATTAAAACCTCACTGTTTTAGAGGACGGTTGAGCCAGGAAGAGCAGCAGAGATGAGATGAGAGGGACCGTGTGAACTCCTCCTGACTTGGAAAAAGCAAATGTCACCCAAACTGAGATGCTGCCATACTCCACGTCTCACTGTAGCCTGTGATGATCCTATTAATACATTAGTGAGGTGGCTGTCATTGCAGGACTGCTTTCTAAAACTGTTCCTTCTTTTTTTTTGTTTGAGAGTCCTATCTGGGACATACCTGGGCTTTAGACTGAAATTCTAATGGATCCTGTCTCTTTATGTCATTGACATATTTGGTTTTCTTCCCTCATTCGCTTTGAAGATGAAACCCAAAATTTGCTTTTAAGGGCAATCATTGTAAGAACCTGTGAAGCAGCTAAAAGCTGGGGGATTATATTTTATATATTCATAAGGCTGTTGGGAAACAGAGGCAATATTACTCTGATGTTAACTCTCTCTCGTCCTCCTGCACGATTTGCCAGCTTTTCTGCCAAAAAGGAAGCTGCTTTTGCCTTCTCAGCTTGCGACTGTGCGTGTATTTATATGCAGCTGGGTGTTTTTTTTATATTTTTAATATATATTTATCTATATTCTATAGATAGATAGATTCTATAGATTCTATATATATCTATATATTTAGTTATAGCACTGGAAACTTGCCTTCCTTTCCTTGCACTCCATTCAGAGAGCATTTCACTGTTTCTCTCAGAAGGCATCCTTTTACCTCTTATACTTTTCCTGGCTTCTCGCTGAAGTCCCCTCTGCTAGCACTTGTCCCTTTTCAGCGACTGTGTCCATACAGCCTGTTCTCCACGGTGCGCTCCAGCTGAACCTCGCTGGGTGGGTATGAGTAAGCCATAATGGCACTTCCCGGAGCTGCATTGTTCAGCTCCAGATAAAGATCCTCTTACTTCTCGCTTGAAAGATCATGAGATCAGTCCTCATTCTGAGCAAGATAAACCCCATCACATCTCTGTAAGTGCAGTGTCTGAATGCTGGGCGGTGGGACGGGTTTGAGCGAATGCAGCCTGCGCTGCAGGCGCACAGGTTTAAGTTGCTTCTCTGTTTCTTGAGGGTCCACTTCTTGATACATGGGAGCCAAGCTGCAACTAGACTTGCTCTAGTTGGGGATGAGAACCAGCTGGGAGTCTGAAATGCTCAGTGTATATTTGCTGCTAATCCCTGACTAGGTGCTATGCCATTTATTTATTTTTTGCTTTTCAAATGGCTGTACAGACAAGCTAATTCCTTCATCACTTCACAGGTAGAGAAACTGAGGCAAAGGCTGCTCAAGGGACTGGTCAAAAGCCAAAGAATGAGTCAGTGTGACTAAAATATTACTGATCAGAGCTCCCCACTAGGAATCAAACCTGCTAGTTCACACTGCTTGTTGCTGAATTTGTACTAAGATATGTAGCAGAATTTTATGTAGACTTGTATGTTGAAAAGTGTCAATAGTAAGTTGTATGACTCACATAATTCTCATGCATAATGTTAAAGGGCCAGAGAATGAAGTACTTAGTCAGGAAAAGTCTCCATTGGCATTTACTAAAATTTTGCCTGAAGAAAAGCCTAAGAGAGGACCATGGGACAGGGTTTGGCAACATGTATGGTTTTTATTGGAGAAATGAATGTGACACAGTGGGAGCCGAACTGGATCCCTCTGCAGCATGCAAATGTCATTAATCATAGTAACAAAAAGCCATAGCATTGACTAATTTGAAATATCCTGCCCACTGGCCCTGTGGTATGCCATGTAATGGGTCTAGTGCTGTCAGATAATGACTGTGATGAATACAGTATTTAATATTTTACTTGCTGAGCTTTTTAAGAGATTTATAATGAATTCAATTCCTGCCCTAGGAGTTCACAATCTATACAGGGATGATTATGCAGATGAAGCATCATCAGATCTATACTGATTCATCCAATTCTGTTGGGCAGATGGAATGGTATAGTTCTGAGAGGGGTGAAATTAGACCACTCTGAATTAACAAGAAGTTTATGAGCAACCTTTGTGTTTTTTTAGGTTTATAGACATTTTTGACTATCTAGCAGCAGTTTATAATGCTAAAGATGCTGAAATCAGCATGCTGAGTTCCATCCTACACCCTCCCTAGATTGGCATCTTTTTGACATATGACTCATTCAGCAGCCCTCAATGTTCAATCTCCTTTGGTTTTGTTTTGTTTTAAATCTTCTAATTGTATATCCAACTTCCAACTCTGAAATACATGGTTGCTCTCCCCTCTGCTTCTTGTTCAAGTGAAAATTGCTGTTCGTGAATCTGGGCTGCCAAGTGAGTAATCTCACCTGGAGGGTGGTTCAGGCTCCTCTCATTTGTCAACTTCATTATATTGACCGTCATCTGGATGTAATCCATTTTACTTTTGTAATGCTAGTTATTGGTGCTGCTTGGCTTTAGGTTACGTGGTATTTTAAAAATAAGAAATGTGGTTATGGACAGACAACTTAAACAAATTCCAATCTTTTAAATAAAACAGCAAAGGCTGTCACAAGACCCAAAACCTCAGGGGCTTCTCATATATTTCCTGGGTGCTCTGAGTGCATTCACTTGCTTCTGTCTCATTTTTTTAGAACTTTCTTTTGGGATTTTAGGTGCAGAATTATTTATCTAATAATTATGTATATGCTGATCTATTTTGTCCCATTCAATTACCAACATGAATGACAAGTTACTTCCTTTACTAGTAGGTAGGACAGTAAGTAATTCTCTCTCTTATCTCTTGCCAGAGGGAGTTTGATTTTTTCAAAAGCATTTTTCAGACTATGCCTCAGGTGCCATATGTGAAGAAAGATTTACAATTATTTCCTGAGATGTGCATGTGCATTCAGGTGATTGCATTTTTGGGGGCCACAGGATTCAGTGAATGTACAGCTGGATTTGTGCCCAGTGGCTGGAGCTGTGTGTGCAAACCAGCGCACGGATCTTCATAGAAACAGTTGACTACTCACTCCATCTTACCCAGCCACCATCTAGACATAAGGTGGGTTTAGGTTCCCTCTATAGGCTACACAGAGAAGTTAAGTCTCCACAGGGTGATCCGTCTACCTGTCTTGGGGCAAGATGAATTACCCTTCCGATGTACCCAATGTACCTATTTTTCTTTTTTGAATGCAGAGAGAGCTTGGGCTCACTGCCAACCCGAGATGAGATGTCTAACTTGTCGATGCCTGAAGATTGGTAAGATGTAGCCAGGCCTCGACTCTTTGAAGCTGAGACCCTTGTAAAAAGTGCCTAAAGCACTTTTCTCTCAACTCTGCTGGAGGAAGAGAGTGATAAGGGGAGGGGGGGGAAGAACAATATGTGCATGGGTCAGATCAGGCTTGTGCTTCACTGCAGAGGTCTAATGGTCTGTAAGATGAAAAGCCTGTCTGAGGCTGGCAGTTAAATGAGTGTTGATGGATATGAAGTGGTCTGGGCAAACTGACGAAAAAGTTTCTAATGATGAATTAAAATGTTTCCCATTTTGGAAATCCTGTTTTTCACTACTAAATCTGACGGTTTGCTGTGTGCTGGCACATACAAGGTATAATTTAGAGGGGATTTTTGAAGCCTGCAGATCTGAATGAAAAAGGCACCTCAGTCTCTCTGCATTTGACAGACTTCCAACAGCTGAGAATTTATCTTGGCGTAATTCCTTCTGTTTTCTGCAGAGCAGTGCTTACAACTGGAACTAAGTATATTTGGCTAGAAGGGGTTGCAAATGTAATAGTGACCAGACTGTCCTAGTCCTCAACAGAGTGTGCCCCCATGCTTCCAGGTACCTGCTGAACGTCCTAAGGCCAGGCAGAGGCAGGAGCCCATCAGCAGTCACTACTGATTAGTCGTTCTCCTGTCTAAACAGCCTGAGGGAAGGCTAGGAAGAACAAATCTAATGTGTGCCGGTGCTGTAGTAATGAACCAAGACACAATAATAAATAATCAAGCTCACAATGTATCGAGGCTTTGGCAGACTTGAGTTTACTATTTGCTTGTCAAGGGCTATCTTGCGTTTTGTGGATGATTACAAAAAAAGCGTAATGGATGGGAGGGCTCAGACCCTTCCTTCTTTTAACCTTTTTTTTTTAAGTTAGATACAAATCAAGCATGGAGTCTAGGCAATGTATTTTTTTAAAAATTACTAAGACATAAGGAACAAAGACTATGAAAGCCTCTAATGACCTCAGAGAGGTACAAGATATGTACAGCTCTCCATCAGGAATATGTTTCTGTTGAGGGCGACGGTTTAAAACCACAATCATGTTCTTGAAGAACAGAGTTATGAGCCCAGCTGGAGTATAAAAGTTAATGAAAGCTTAGAAGAAATGCCACATGGAAGGTATAAGCGAAGTGATTTGGTATGAACTATGAAAAATAAGTCTGAATTATTAATGAAGCTTTAACTTTGTTGGGTTCCCATTGCTGTTAAAACAACTAATTGAAGGACACCGTAGCTGCTCATGGAAATAAAAGTCTGATCATTAGCAAACGAATCTTCTTTGTGATAACTCATATACATGTAAAAAAACTGAGATCTAGGCAAAGAAGAAAAATATATCAGACCCGTGTCTCATATATTGCATTTATTGAAGCCTCATCTCTGCGGGTACAGCAAACAGCTCCATCTTTCAAATGAAATATGCTCCTGTGGCTGTGCAGCTGATTGGTATTCATCAAACAGCCAGGGAATGTAGCTCGTATACGGAAAAGTGCACCCTGGCTCCTTAGATCATCTCAGACAGCTATTGGGCTCAGCTAAGTCTTTAAATTCATGTTTGCTTTGGAGTTTCTGTTTTATGGGTGCCACTGGGCACCCAGAACAGAGTCACAGTCTTAACATCTCATTTGTCTGGAGTTGGGAGTATGATCATGCGCTGTGTGACCAAGAGGGCTCTATGACTTCTGTGCTCTTACTGGACAATTATGTAGTGAAGTGACATGATGCATTTCAGGAATTTATGAAAATATCAGTCCACCTTCTTTAGCTAAAGCCATACTGTCTGTCTTTTCTAGGGGGAAAGGGGGGCTTTTGGCTCTATGCTGAAATGGACTTTCTCTTTCTTGTTTTCCTTTTTTCTGATACCAGATTGCACTACATTTTAAAAATAATCTTTCGAAGGAGCATATGAAAGGAAAAGAGATGAGACCGTGCAGAGAATTCTGCAAGGAACAGTGCTTATTGCTATTCAGAATTACAATGAGGAAATGTCTCTGATACAGCTAATGACGTATAGCAAAGAAAAAAGCCAATGTCTCCCCCTTACCAAAACCTTTAAGCACAGACAAGCCCCTTCTAATTTACAAGTGCTTTTGTCAGAAAATCATGTATTTTAGGAAAGGTCACTGTCTGAACTTCAGAAGTTGTGGTTAATCCTTAGTTATAAGCGACATCCAACAGTTTTCTCTGTGCCCTGAGGTACCAGCATCGCTGAGGGAGGGGACGGGGGCAGGGGAGACAGACAAGCAGCTCTTTCTTTTTACGTCAAGCGTTCCTGGATGCGCTTCCTTTAAGTTGTCACAACCAATAACCCTGAAGCCTGAGCTCTTGTGAACAGCCCTGCACCATCCTTCATGTCCTAGAAAGTGTTCGGAGCCTCTCAGGGCCGAGTCTTTTGGCCCGCTGTTAACGGCTGAGGCTCAGTGGCAGCTCTGCCGTGGTGCTCGGTGGCCGCTGCATGAGAGTAACGCCGGTGCTGCTTCTTGGCGGGTGGATTTTCGGCTGATTCTCGGCTATGAAGGATCAGAAAAATGGCAGCCAATATACAAAACCGGTTAATTGCCAGGGTACAGGCTGTAACTTCATGTAATCTAACACTCTCCAGGGGTTGGGTTTGAATGAAATAAGAACTGATGACTCATCCCTGCATCTCAAACTCTGAATGAACCTAAGCATGAAATTAAAACATGAGTAGCTTTTTCCCTACTTTAATTATTTCCACATTTCTCTGTAAACCCTAATTCCTACCCAGGCTGGAAGTGGAGATTCTCTTAACGTCGCAAAAACTGTGCTCCTAATCCAGCTGGAAGATGAAAATTCATAAAACTTGATAAGAAAGTCTGTTCTCAGGAGAATTCTGCTGCATTTATGTAGGCACCAGTGTCCATTTTCCTCTTCCATGTGTTGTCCTAAGTGTTTAATCCTAGAAGTGCCAAAAAGTTGATTTTTTTTTTTTTTAAAGGAATGGGTCATTCAGTGCCCTGGCTCTTAACAAATAAAGAAAATATATTTATTTAAAACCAACATGAGTGGTGTGACAGTGGAAATGCAGATGGAGGGATCTCAAGCAGTGCATACACGGGACGGCGTGGTTAATTGTGCGTGTTTCAGAACAAAGAGCTCACATCATAGCCATGCTGAATAACTTCATCTTGTAATGAGCCTAAGCTAACCCCGAGGCCTGCCAGAAAAGGATGAGTATTTGAAATTTAAGCTTTTCAGACATGCCTGGATTTCAATGAGTTTGAAATCTCTATCTTCATGGTACAAAGAGTTTGTCATTGGGTTGAGCGCAATGCAAAAAAAATGCTATTCCAGACCGCTGCAAATTACTGTTGCTTTGAAAAGGGAACAGCCCCAATGAGCCAGTCTTCAGAAAGGCAGGATGAAAACTCCAGGCATAGAGGAAATTTTTGGAAATGTTTCTTGTGATCTGTGGTAGGAGTACACTATACTATGCACAGAAATACGTCTGTCAAATAAAAGTGAGATCTTTCATAGTAGGTTACCAGAAATGTAATGTCATTTTGAATTTGATTTATGAAAGCAATAAAATGTTGCATTAGGGACATTTTATCATTTCAAATCATGAATATAATGCATCAATGCCAACATAGAATGGATTTATCATAATATTTCTTGTAGTGTTGTGCTGGAAAGCATATGATTTAGTTCCTGACATACCACGGAAAAGTTCAGACAGCAGGAGGCTGCAGTGGATTTCGTATCAAATCTTCAATAAAGGAAAGATATTTTTAAACTATAACAACAGCTTGTTTAATCGAGGTGCTATTCTATTTACCTGGAAGTCTAGTGAAGGTCTTATTGATTATGCTTGTCACTTTTCCGGTCAAATTATGCTTTTCAAATTGTCTGCTCCACCTTGGGGTTCTTTTTGTTTTGTAAAACATTGATGAGGGCTAGGCAAAAATATTTCTGTACTGTTTTCTATTGATATTTTGAACGCTCAATTAATTTATTTCTGTTTAAATGGGGTTTCCAAACCTGCTGGAGATTGGCAGCTTATGGTTATTGGTGATTTTGTAGTTAAAAGGGATGAAGGTAGCTACTAAAACCACATGGATTTTTATACTTGATATTATTAGAAGTTGATCAAGATTTGCCCATAATTTTTAATAATGTAGTGCTGCAAAAATCTTGAATCCTATCTCAAGAGTTATTCAAGCGATATTTCTTCTGATTTAATCGACTGTGTTTTCTTGATGAGTTTTGATTAAGGAACTTGGGGATTAACTTCAGTGATTGCAAGTGTGGAAGTATTACAGAAGTACTATCTGCTTTTCTGGCCTCCTCCCTCTTATACCTTGATAGGGTATGCATGTGTTATACTGCAGCTGTGATCTATCTTTTATAATTATTTGGAATTAAATGAAGTTTGCTGTGAATGGAAGCCATCCATGCAATTACTTCAGAGGATAATTAGACTAAAAGCACAGTTTTACTCTCTGCCCATTCCTGCTATTCTTGACTTCTTTCCTTCCCTTTGCCAGTAATGCTCAGAGTCTGAACATCTTGCTGTCCTAAATTCCTACCTTCACTATGTCCTGGATAGAGATTTAGTTGTGTCTAAGGACATTGCCAGTGAGTATTAGTGGCTAATTGAAAACTCATGCCTTTCTCCTCACACTTCATGTTGCCCCTTCCATTATGGCTATGCCATAGGGATGCAGCCACATCCTTCTCTAGGCTCTCTTTCACCCCAGAATTACGCTGCCCATAGTGCTTTTCTGTATAGCTTGTGGCTTTTTGCATGCACCCCTCTACTCTACTGTAAGGTTTATACCAGAACCTTCTCCTCTGCAATTTCTAACATGCAGGATAGTTCCTTTCCATAGAAATGCCTTCCTGGCACTGCTTTTGATTCCAAATCTCATTTGAAAATCTCTTTTATTACCTGTTTCATTTCCTTTTTTTTTTTCTTTCTCCATCTCCCCCTCTTTTGCTACCATTATGCTGACTTTGTAACTCTATTATTTAAGTGTGAAGAGCATTTTAGGTAAAATTTTATGAAAGACATTCCTTGACATGCCTATAAAAAAGTGCAACTTCCAAACAAGATTTGTAATCTTTGTTATGCCGTATCATATACACTGCATCTAGATTTAAATTAAGACTGTGAACATCAAAATGAACACGAGCCAGAAAGTGCCGGAGGGAAAGAATGGAAACCCAGCATTGAGAGGAAAGTGTGAAGTTTATAATGAGAGCAAAACTTTATCCCTGTGAACACATTTGTTATTCCTCCTCCGGCTTTGCCCAATTTAATAAAATCTTGGAGAACTTTCAACCCTGCACAACTCCTGACTTTTAATGAAAACTGATGAAAGAGATTAGAGATCTATGCGCTTGTAATCTCTTTCATAAAGTGAATAGTTTTCTACACATCAGAAACTGCTCCTGCATAAAAATGCCTGTGAAAGGCAATTTTTAAAGAAATCCCTATAATGTTTATTCTTGTTTTATTGGATGTGAAGCTGCTAAATCTAATACTCTCTGGATGTTCTTAGTTTCATGTTGACACTGGAAAACAGAGATTGTCAAGGCATCTATCTTCATTTTCTGACTGCCATTGACTTGCTGTGGGCAAGTCACTGTCATGTCCCCCTGCTACGAGGACAGCATTACCTCTCCATGCCATGCAGTTTGCGTCTCTGTAGCACTGAGATGCTACCCAGCTATCGCCCAGCGCGCTGCAGCCAGGGACGCTCAGGTCTGTGAAGTGCTTTGAGCTCCACAGATTGCAAATCAGTCTGTGGTACAAAGCTACTCGTGTCTCTTTTGCAAATACTTCTTGAAGAGGACAGGGAAGTCAGACTGTGGTGCAGTCACTGGTAAATGTGTATAAATGTGTTTTTCCCACTTGTAGATTGGGAAAAGCAGTGTTTATTTAGTCCTCACTGCCCCATCAGTGGTGCTTAGTGATGCCCCTGGGAAGAGCCCCGGTCCCATGCACTGCCTGCCCATGCCTGTCCCTACTGGAACTTCCCTGCTGCACCCTGGGCTCCCCACAGTCCCAAAACACCTCACTCCCTTCCTGTCCTTGAGGCTGTGAGACTCCAGGGCCACCACCCTGTGCTGTGGGCTGCACAGCGGCCGCCGCTACCCTGTGCAGCGAGTCCCTGTGCTCTGACACACGCTGCAGCTCCCTGCAGCAAGGCTTTGCCTTAGCTGGTGTACAGCAAATGTGTGCTGAAAAGCACCAGAGACATGGCTCCTGTGGCAGTCCGGGGCTAGAAATGGGCCATACGCAGCATTTCCAGCCTCCCTGTTTCCAGTTCTGTTACTTCCGACAGCTCCAACATCCCAAAGGGCAGCTGCAATGTGAAGGTGGCTGTCTCTTGACAGTTTACCAATACGTACAGCAAACGTCTGTCTTTTGTGAAATCTTACTGTAGTCGTAGGCTTAAAAATATATATTGAGTCGACTGATCTTAGTGTAGGCTGAGCTCCTGCAATGTCTTCATGAGGTACTGTTCTGTACGGGCGTTCAAACTTGGCTATTTGTGGAGAGCTTCCCCAGCACATGAAGGCTACTGCACAGAGGCAAGGTTTCATCTGGAAACATGACCTCCTTGGTGAACCATCTCCAGTGACGTGTCTCTGCTCATTGCTGCTGTCTGTACCCAAAGCCCCAGAAGGCTGGAGGTGAGTTCCCATCTCTGTTGGAGTCAGTGGGAGTTCTGTCTTCGACCTCATCATCTTTTGTGGAGAAGGACACTTAGCTCTTGTAGTAATGACAAAATATGTGTCAGAGGCCCTGTTTCATCTCCTTTGGTATCTAAGAAGGGTATATGTATCCTCACCAGCATGGTGACTCCTGGAACAAGATGTTACTCAGAGGGAGGATGGCACGCTGAAACCTTACATCATTTTGCACTATCTGATATCAGTGCTTATGGCTGGCCATCAAGTTTAATTGAAAGCACTTGGCACACTCCTAAATAAAATATTAAAGCTTAAGGCTGAGAGGCAGAAGCACATAAGTGATGTATGAAAATGTTGATTGCCAATTTCCATGTTCCAGGTGTGATTCATGGGGATGCTGCCTGGGAAGCATTTATATCCAACTGTAACAAACATAAACAGAATGACACAGTTTAAGCCAGAGGCAAATGTAAATGATGAAAGGCTGCTGTGTAAAACCACATTAAACATGTCCCATTACATGATGTAAACCACTTTTTGTAGCTGCTTAAACATAACGCTCCTTTCATTCCTTTAATTCCTTGGTGATTTTAATTTCTGTATTTTATGAGATAGGAAAATAGTAAAATATGAATTGCACTTGTGCATGCTAATGTTCTGTAATCAATCTAAAAATAAGAGATAAAATAATGTCACTGGGAGGGATGTAGATCTCTAAATATCTGTTGTCCGGAAGGGAGAATCATTTTGCACCCAGGGCTGAATGAGGAGGACTAACCCACACTTTCCTGCTTGTAGATGGCAATCACACACACACAGAGGCTTCTCAGGACGGAGCCACAAATGCAGACAGAGAGGGTAAAACTGCACCAGCAGAAGTCTGTGACACTGGAGGGTCAAAAATATACTCTAAAACTAAACCCTTGCCTAGTGCATTGCAGGTTTTTGTATTCTGAGGTAGTTTCATTGCTTCCAGTAGGAGGAAAGGAGGCTCCAGCTGACAACAACTGTGCAGTTGTTTTCAAAGTGCACCAGATATGATATTGAACCCTTCTAGATGCATTTTGGTAACATGAACTATTAATCACCCGTCATGGGCACAGCCATTGTTTTCTGGGGTGGACTGGGCAGCCCAGCGGAGTTCCCTGTGCAGGATCAGTGTTTAAGGTTTGCTTTCGAAGTGCTCTTGCTGTTGACGTGCTCTTGGACCTGTTCATCAACAGGTGTTCCGTGCATCAACTCACAGTTTCTTGGTGGACATGTGCGATACCAAGTGCAGAGCGTGAACTTGTGCTGTTCTCTGTGGTCTGCCATGTTATTCCTACCTGAAAGTTTAATGCCATAAATGCAAAAATGTGAGAAATGCTCAGAGTGCCTTGGATTTTAGCAGAATAATTTCACTCTTCTGGCATTTAAGGCTTATTGAAAATCTTTTGCAGAGAGGATTCATCTTTCCTGATACAAGGGAATTTAAAGGCTTTTAACAATTCACTGAGCTTCCACTGATGTTGCTTGAAGGGCATGCATTAGCTTTGTTCCACACACTTTGCTTTCTTAAAGAAATAGGGTTTTTTCCCAGTTTATCGAGATCTGACAATTTGGGGGTAGATATTTTTCAAAATTTAATGTATGATTCTGAACGCAGAAATGATCCCTGTCATGTGCATAGGCCGCTGCCAGGCACCCGCTCTATGTGCCTGTGGGCCTGGTTTGGGTGGGATTGATGGCCTTCTGGGTTCATCCAGGCAAGGGGGAGAGGGGTGGTTTGACTTTCTTCACTGCTTTGCTCTCTTCTTGTTGGCAGCTGGCTGGACTGTTGTAGAAAGCGGAAGAGTCTTGTGCCATTACCTTGTTATTTCTCATTTTGTATGCATATCTGAATTGCAGTTATTACAAGGTGCAGAGGAAGAGAAAGATCTGAAAGCGTGAAGGAAGCATTTAGTAGGTGGGTTTGTTCTGACTTGCTGTTTAAAAATGGAGTTGGGAAGGAAATTGGTTTCCTGTCCTGAAAAAAATATTTTCACTGTGGCATAAAAAATGTTTGAGCTGTGCTGTAGGGTGAGGCTGAAAGCTTTTCAAAACTCTGACGGAGACCCACCTGCTTGGCAAAAGGCGCCTTCCCAGAGCGCAGGGCACACATTTAGGTCGATCCAGAGGGAAAAGGAATCTAGATCGGGATTCCAGACACCCTTGGCCAGCAGAGCAAACATTTCCCACTCCTGGGTTTCTCTGAAAGTCCTCCCAGGATCTAAAATGTTTCCAGATGAAACATTTTTAAAAATTGATACAATACTCTTTTTTTTTCTTTTTTTTTTTCAGAAATCGGCATTTTCTGAGGGTTCTTTTTTCTTCCAGATAGGCTGAAGACAATCGAATTCTGTTGTCAAGCCACACAGGAGAGAGACTCATTTTGAAGAAAGATACATTACGTCTGCAGTGAAAAGTATTCCCATTTATTCTACAGTATTTATTGTACTCCCGTATCCCCTTTCTTGTTAGTGTGCATTCAGTGGGAACCATCAGCCAGTTTCAGTGATAAACTACTGATTTCAAAACATATGCAGTGCACAGCACGAGCAGCATAAAATATAATTCATAGCACCAATTAAAAATATTTACAGTACTCTATTTCCTATACAAATTTTCAACATAGCTTTTTCATCTTTTTAGAATTCTGTTTTGCATAAAATGGATTACAATTCGCAGTTCACAAACGTGGGGAGTGGCAACGTTGTCTAGAATGTGATAGAAGGGATTTGGAAGCAGCACGGGTCACCACTACTCATTTGCCCAAATCTGTTCTTACCCCACACTCTTATTTTTCAAGCTTTTGGGCTCTTTTTGTAAGTAAACGCTGTCAAATGTGGTGGGAAGGACCTGTCCCACCAAGCAACGCACTTGCTGGTTACCAGGGTCCCGCTTGCTTTCTTCACACATGAGAAAGAACGTTAATTAGAGTTCAGGAGTGGCAAAGGGGCGCAAGAAGGAGAACAGGGGACATCCATCTCCACCTTTTGTGGGAAGCACTGCTAGGCCTTGTGACAAAATGGCTTTTAAAGAGAGTTGTCTCAGAAACGGAAGAATTAAGTGTATTACAGACAAAGGCACTGCAGCCTTAGAGAAGACCACCACATTTGTGGTACTTGCAGCTCATGTTTTAAACCAGGGCTATTTTCTTAAGGATTAATAGAGGAGGGGGTCTTTTCTTTCAAGCGTCCCACCCTCTGACTGCTAAGGAGAAGGTGCTCTCAGCCACTCGTGAATCCTGACCTGAGCAGAAATGTTTAGAAAAGCCAGTCAACGAGATTTCGGATTGACACCCCCTTGCATTTTAAGAGTTCTTCTTTTAAGATTTCAGTCCAAACTGTCAGAAGTGTTTCCAAGAACAGCTAACCTGAAGGGGTTTTCATAACCTTGGATGATAGAAATCCTAGCAGAAATTTCCTAAGATTTTTAGCAACAGCTAAACGAACCTGATAACAATGCTTCTTACAGCATTTTGGCTGCGTCTAGATCAGACTTGGGAAATCATCTTCCTTTCACTTTAATCCCCTTATGTTTTATGGTTGTAGATCCTTTTTAGGTCCTTTTAAGGGTAAGCGGTCTTCCTCTCAGAAGTAACTGCACTTTAACAGGGTGTAAAGCCCAGGCACACACCTGTCCTTTCGTAAGCCGGTCCTGCTCCCTCTGCGAGTCGCAGGCACGGGTATTTCATTCACGGCTGTGCAGCACCTCTCCTGGCACCTGCCTCGCTTGGCTTTGCGGGACTGGGGAGCATCTCGGAGGAGAGGCAGTGATACCAGCTGGAGGAGAATTTTGCTGCCTCTCTGACTTCTTTGCTATCTTTGCCCACAAGACGTAGCGAAGGGTCCAGGAGATGTTACGCTTGGAGAAATTTTCAGAAGCTGATTTTGCTTGGCTTCTTTTTCAGTGAGTATTTTTATGCACCTCCCATTATAGTCATTAGACTTGTGTGGCTGTTCAACCCCTACATGCTCCACATTTGTGTTTTCCTCCTACCTTTTTAAAAATAGATATTTCAGCGTTCTGCAGCATCACATTTGTTGCTGTGGAGACGATTGTGATGTTGCCAATGGAGATATGACTTCACTGACAACCTCTGAAGAAGGACAGAAACACAAAGACGCAGTGTGGCTTTATTTCTCTCCTGCTGCCCATTTCAAATAACCCTGTTCTGCCATTCCTTCTTCCCTGTGCTTCTGTGTGCTGCATCCCCAACTTCAACTGATGCACAAATCTCTTCTTTCTTAACCAAGGCTATATTTTGGCATAAATATACACGTGTAGTGGATGCAAATTGCCTATAATTAGAGGTAGGACACAGCACTGGTGTAATGATTTGTTGATTCTTGTGATACTCCCAATCTCAGCTGCGCTGCGTCTCTGCCTACCAACACCTTTTGGGCTATAATTCTGTCAGAAGAATCCACCGAAAGTACATGCACAGAGAAATTGTCTAATATTCCGGGAAAATGAAAGTCATTTCCTAGTTCTTTGCGTGGGCAACCCCAAAGAAAAGTGACAGGTTGGAGGGAGGGAAGGAAAAAGAGATGGGCAGAGTGACAAGCCATTATTGCTCATGCTGCTTATGCTGAATGTCTGGCAAAAATATAAACGTCGTTCCCCACCCTGCTGCTACCCCATGGTGTTTCTAAAGAAAACTGGTGGGCTTGTGAGAACAGGTTGACTTGAAAGATGAAAGCAAGCCAGGAGAGAGCAGTACTTGGGTCTGCAGGGTGTGGGTAGGGTATGGGTAGGGCCATGTGGGTTCTTCTTCTGCAGGAGGCCAGGGGCAAGCTCCCTCCCGCAATGGAAAGACTTACGTTTCAGTGATGCTGTAACATAGGGCCATGGCCAACGTCAAATTGAAGTTCTCTGAAAAGGAAAAATCCAGCTCCACTGAGTAGTCCGGAACCTGTGTAACTGTCCATGTAGATTTTAATTGTACAAAGTTTTGTAGAAAGTACCCAAACTGTGTAAATAAATGAGTTGTATTTGCCACTGGGGAAAATTAGTGCGTTAGAAGTACAGCGGTATTTCTTCCGTGCAGTTTGAGAGTCCGCATCAGAAGTGGTTTGTGCTGTGACGGTAATTGGGTTTCAGCTGATTGCAGCAAAACTATGAATCAACCGCAGCCCATTTTTAATAATGAAGAACTGAAACATAATCAGAAATGTATTCACAGCGCTACAGCTTTCAGTGATTATGTGCAGCGACTGGTGCCTGCAGCCTCTCTTTGCACTCAGATTCTCTCTTGCTTTTTATTTTTTTCCAATTTAAGCTTTAGAAAAAAAAATCTAATATTTAGAGCAGTTGATTTGGCATGAGGTGGAACAGAATGCAAGAATTAATATTGCTCTTTTCTGTGCTCCAGTGCAGTCTTATTTCTGATGCCATGTTGGAGGGGAACTTTTCCCTGCTCCCACCCCAGCCCAAAGTAATCAGCAGGTATCACCGGTAGAATTTGGCGAGCCATGATGTGCCCTTGAAATCACTTGTGAAAATGGTGCAGTAACCTTGAGTGCTGATAATGGAAAACTGTATTCTACCTCTCTTGAATAAAGGAAGATATAGTGTAGTATTAACAGAAGGATGTTACTATGGTGATGGAGGCTATATAAATAGATGGAAATAAATATATGTATAGGGCCTTTTAGGTATGATCTGACAAGAAGATTGTGACCTGTTTCCATGGGACTTTACAGAGCAATGGTGTGTGTTCACATCGATACTTTATAGAAGTTAGAAGTGATATATGAGAGACTTTATTTTCTATCAGAAAAAACACCGCAATGACTTTGTGTGGTGGAGCAGCACCTACTGAATCTCAGATTTCTCCCATAGTTGCTGCAGGCCTTGTACCCCCTCACCTCCAGTTCTGAGGGCTGTGGTTATAGTATTGACGATTCCCCCATCCTTTCTTTGTCTACTGCCTGTAGACACTGGGCTTTGCTCAGGTCAGCTCAGCTTAGTAGGGTTCTTCCATCTGTGACCTTCTTCCTGAGTTATTGCAGACAAAGCTCCAAAACTGCTAAATTTCTGGCCTCTGTCCTTCTTCGTTCCTGCTATTTCTTTTGTTTTGACTCTGCCATACCATGTTCCTCTGCTCAGGATGCAAAGTTGTCTCAAGTGTAAGCAGGAGGATACGAGACATGGAAAGCAGTGGATGTTTCTGACACAGAGGCTGCTGCAGAAGAGCGAGCGTGTGCCAAAGCCCTGCGTAAAACCAGGTCCTGGGCTGCAGCTGGGTTTGTAACCGCAGCTTTGCAGGCTCTCAGGGGCTCTGGGCGTAGCTTACTTAGCAGACCAAATATAAATGCCATGAAAATAGAGGGGAGAAGGACATTTTTTTATTCCCAGAAATGCAACCTTGAATTTTTATGGTTTGCTGTTCCCCCCCACCCCCCCCCTTTGTTTCGATGCCTAAATTTCAAGGTAAACAGATGTTGTGGGGTTGGGGTTTTTTTTGGTGGGGGGAGTACTCAGTTGTTTCCCCTGCTTTCTCCACCTCTCCCTTCCCCCAGGCCACTGGTTCATTTTCAGCTAACCTTCAGTATTGTTTTGCTTTTGTCCTTCCATATCCCCACCTATAGGAGAAGGTAGCTTGGCCAGTTGGACTCTTTATGTCCCTTATCTTTATCTGTAAAATGCCAAAGTGAGTTATAGGAAGGATTTAGGCAGTGCTGATGGTAATGTGATGATTACTTAGATTAATTTTAAAGCCTTTTTGGCTTTCAGAGTTTTGCTCGTGACTCATATCTTGTGAACAGACATGATTATAGAAGTTTTTAGAGCAATGGCATGTGTGCAGCTTTGGAAGGCCTCTTGTGTTGGTTTAAAGGAGACCTCTCAAATGAGAAGGTAAAGGTTGTTAAGCCTCAGATGAGACATCAGGACTTGATTTTTCTACCAGCTGGTATTTGTTTGTCTGCATCTGCCGTTCCTCAGAAAAAGCTACTGGCAGCGAGAGCTGTGCTGCGCCTTCGTGATGCACGCAGGGGAATCTGCTCCCTGTGTTGGTTCTGCAGTGCCGAGAAGGTGGAAAACTTGCTTTTGTCAATAAAATAAAAAGATATGACTCAAAAAGCAAAACAGGAGCTGAGTAAGGCTAAGGCTGTTCTGCTCTACCACTGTCAGAGCAAGATTTAAAGTGGGCTGTGAAAGAGCAGTGAGCGACTGCTGTGCACTCGCAGCTCCCTTGCACCCCAGCCCTCTGCCTCTCACCCCACTTGCCTGCTCAGTTTTCCACAGCTCCTCATGGTAAAAACAGCCACGGGTCACTTTTCCAAAAAGTGGATGGTTGAAAGGGGACACATCAGCTCCCACAGGGGCTGAGCTCCAGACCTCCTGGTCCATGTCCAACACAGCGTGTCAGAGCACGTGTTTATCTGCGCATATAACCCGTGTTTTATTTCTCCATTCAGAGTTTTTTGTTCTCTCAGAAATGCTCCTGGTGTGCTGTGCAACCAACACGTTATTTGTGTGCTTCAGCCTCACTGAAGGTACCTTCTGCCTTCGCTGGGTGGCTGGTGGCATCAGCTATCGTTCTGCTCACACCCAGCTATTCCGGGACTGCCAGCAGAGCTTGATTTTCACATCTTGCTTCCTGCCAGTGTCTGACTCCTGGTAGACGCACTATTTGCACCCAGTTTCACGCAAGACTCCTGAGTGCCAGATGGGTTCTCACCAGCCCCGTGCTGAACCTTGGCAAACTGTTCCATGAACCCAAGGTAAGATTTTGATTTAAGACAGAAGACGACACCAGGCATTCAGCTTTCTTTTTCAGTAGTACAGAGCATGATTCGATAAAAGGTGTTTATTCAGTTGCGCATGCAGCTGCTGTGTACACTCCACGTACATGGAGCGGTCAACAGTCCGTGTTTTGGCTACCCTGTAGCTGCTTTGGCCTGAGCCAATTAACTGATTTATTCCAGCACCGGCAGTCATTGGGCATATGAATCAGATGCATATTTGCATTTCCTAAATTTAGCATATGCATCTATGTATCCAGTCTGTGTGCACAGTTTGGGCATGTTTTCATTTGCATTTTATCACATTTAACTGAGGGAGGTTTAGATCATTTTGAGTTGAGCAGGACCTCTAGTGGACTGCTATGTCAAAACACCGTTATTTCCATACCCTTCAACCCTCCTTGGAGGGCTTGCTTGCAAGGAAAGACTTCTCCAGTTATGCAAATAAAGTTAAATAAGTCTACGAAAATATCCCTATTACACGGAGGTTTATACATCAGGTACCCTCATGGAAGGCTACTCTGGTGTAATCATATCAGCTTGAATTCACAAACCAACTTAACCCATATAGTTTCCCCTGTAAGCAGCCTTTAAATATCTCTAATACTGTGTTTCCAAAATATCTGTCAGTAGTTTGTTCCCATATCTTCCATTAAATGTACTTACTCAATATTAAACAGAGTATATACTATATAGCCATCAAGTGTCCTCCCGTGGAGTCATCCCTGCATGTTGAGAGGACTGGACAAATGCGGTGCTGTACCTGGACTGATGAACCCTGCTGCATGTACATTGCTCTTTCTTGCCATACAGTTGTGGTGTGTCCATCCCTGCTCAGGCCCCAGGGCCATAACCCCACTGTTCATTGCCACTCTACCGTGCAATGGAGGAGAATTTTGCCTTTGTGCTATAAACGCAAGGGATTTACAGGAAAGAACAGAACAGGGTGAGAGCAGTCAAATCCTGGAGGTCTTATCTCATGTTTTCATTTTTACAAAGTTTTTTCTCAGTATCTGATTTCATTTGCAGTCCTAAGAGTAAGAGAAAGCTCACAGGCGTCTAGGTTTTTTTGAGGAAATTAATACCCAATTTCATCTACATTCACTGCTGTGGAAGCTTTTTAAGCAAAGGCAGAATAAATGGCAATGTTTGGGTTCATTGGGAATTTACTCCACTAAAATGAAAGCCTTTGGGGTTTAGTTCCAAATTGCAGCAAAGCCAGTTATGTTACCACTGTTGGCTGTTGGCGCTTGTTGTGGTCCTCTGTTTTATTCCCTGATGGAAGGAACTAAGGAGTGGCAGGGTGTTTGGCACATGTCTAGGAGGTTGGGAAGCGCCACTCTATCCTACTACTGAGGCATTAAAGAAGATGCTAATGAAGCTTGAAATCACATTTGCATTGCAAATGATAAAATTTGTTCTGCCTTTATACAGAATTAATTTGAACTGTTTGTTGTTTTGTTCCAATTGTGCAGCTGAATAATGCTGCTGCTTTAGGTGGCTCAGCACTGTAAATATCTTATTCATAAACGAGGCAGGGTAAATTAAAAATGTGCTATGTTGGAGAGATCATCTAATCAACTTTCTGACATTCATTTTTCGGCCATCTTCAAATTATCAAGCAACGGGAGAGTCCTGTTCTCCCTTGAAGTCTGAAGTATTGATGCTGATTTGTTTCAGTTACAGGCAGATTTTTAATTACAACTACTTTAGATGATTACCTAAAGGGTTAAACCGCCTCCTGAAGCGGTTTCATTAGCTCTTTCGAGTAAACAGAATATAGGAAAGCGTGAGTTTTATTTAGTAACTGATTAACAGCAAGTAAAGTGGCGGGCCTTAGGAGAAACGAGCGTAGCGTTGGGAGCAGCCCCTTCCGGGACTGCCTGCCTGCTTCGGCCACCTCGGCAAGAGTTTTTGAAGACCTTTGTGTCACGACAGCAGGCAGCCAGGCCTATATGTAGTTAGTCCAGTGTGAAGAACAGGGTCCACCCGCATCCAGTGACCTTGTTAAAAGAGTCTGTCTGACTGAGAACTGCACAATGTCCCCGTCACCTCACTGAGCCTATGAATATAAGAGCAAAGCTTTTACGTGTCGGAGAGCCCCAAGATGTGTGCTTGGGTATATCTGAGGACTGGGAGACCACAGCATCTCTTTGGGGTCCCCCACTGGGTGGTTAACGAGGTCACGGGCAAACAGATCGTTTCACCTTGGCAGCTATGTCCACGTGTTCCCTTGCATGGCTGAGGACTGGGATTGCTCTGGCGTCCCCGTGTCAGCATCACCTTGCTGGGGATTTCAGGCTGTAGCCCCCAGCGAGAGCTGCACGCAGGGGCTGTGAACCCCAGGCTGCGTACCACGGCTCTGCTACCTTAGTGTGTCCCATCCAGGCTTAGCCCAGGTCGTTTGAAGGGAGGGCTGCTGTAATTAGAGCGTAATTTGTTCGTAGGTGAGTGCAGAGGCAGGGAGAGCCCTGCAAACTGCCCTCTAAGCACTCCTTGCCCCTGCGTGGCGGGATGCGAATACTGCGAGGCAGAGGTCTTTGAGTGGGTTTTCCCTGCTGCAGGGCACAGACAAAGAAGCTCCTGTCTGGTTCTTCTCAAAGATCATAACTTCATGAGAAAGATCATTCTAGGCATGTAGAAAAACGAAGGATGGTTTTTGTGTCATTTCACCTTATGTTGCTGAAAAGGCAGCAAGTCTGGGAAACACAACTGCTCTTTTGCATAGTGAAATCTTAGGCGAGTGTGGGTGAAAAGACAGGTTGGAAACCCAGGATCAAATTCTGATCCTGTTCCTTTTATTTCAGAATCTATCTGAAATCAGAATATCCTATTTTCTGAGCCTACAGTGTTTATGCATCTGTTTGGATGCAGTATTTGTGTGGCAGTGATGAAATCTGTAGCTGAAGTCCTTTATGGGTAGTTTACTGCCCAAACAGCCACCATAAGTGTAAGTGGCCTGGTCAGAAGAAGACAGCAAAAGAGATTTGATGCTTGAGGATCCCTCTGAATCACTGACAGATGATTCTCCCCAGCGGTAGATTTAGGAGGCACACTTTAATCAGGATTAGTTGCCTCTGGCTTTGCAGACTAGATATCCCCTAGACAGTAGTTTTGTATCCTTTGATCAAAGCCAGATGAGCTCCAGAAGGACACATCCTAAACACTTATTACTGGGTTGGGTCTAGTTCTGATTTTTATCAGCTAAGGAAACACGTAAGGTCCATCAGTGCAGACACGTGTGGGTCACTGTCATGGTTTAGCCCCAGAGGCAGCAAAGAACAATACGGCCATTTGCACACTGCCCCCAACAGCGGCAGGATGGGGTCAGAATCAGAAGAAAAAGGCAAAACTCGTGGGCTGAGATAAAGGCAGTTTAACAGAACAGCAAAGGAAAGAGGAAAACAACAATAATACTGATAAAGGAATATACAAAACACAATTAATGTACAGCCACTCACCAGCTGGAACCTGAAGCCCAGCCCACTCCCGAGCAGCGATCCCTGCCCCCCACCCAGTTCCCCATCTATATACTGGGCATGACCTCACGTTGTATCGACACCTGTTGGGATACTTTGGGTCAGCTGTCCTGGCTGTATCCTGTCCCAGCTCCTTGTGAAAATTAACCCTACGCCTGTCAGAACCAGGACACTCACTTGTTTTGAGTCAGCAAAACAGTCAGTTCCAGATTTGCGTTTTGAAAGGTTACTCATGATTATTTTGGAGCCATTTTCCAATTTTACTGTTAACGAATGTAACTACATGAGGCATATTCCATGAACTTTTGAAAAAGACATGTAAGTTTAGATCCTAAAAATAGTGACAGCTCTACCCACCTTCTGTATCTCGCCTCTTGCGATGAGCTGGGGAGATCTTCCGATATGAAAAGATACAGCTGAAACTCTCTCGGCATGAGGATTTACCCGCTGGCAATTGTTCTGACATCTACCAGAAGAGTGGATCCTTAGTCCAGCCAGAAGAAAAACATCTCAGATGATGCTCACAAGTCAGTATGTGGCCTATGGAGAAGGTTACCTTGCATTTTGCTGTGATCAGAGCTAAGCTGACAGTACCAGGCTGCATATGTTGGAGGGTTATGGGGGTTTTTGTTGAGGTTTTTTTTTTTGCTTTTAATAGTATTTCTTATACACTTGCTTTCAAGTTAGACCTCTGTGCTGCTTCCAGCCTGACATAAGAAATACCTTAAGGCTTTACTATGATACAGTTGGACAACAGCGTGATACAGTAGCTAAATGTTTGAAAAGAAGTTTTCAAAAGGTTGGAAAGAAAATATATGTTTCATTTACTTCCACAGTAGGTAGATGATATACAGAGATTCAGCTATTGGTAGCCTTCGCATTGGATGTCCAGATGCCATTTGACAGTTTGAGATAAGCTTTTGTATACTGCAAAGTTTCAAGCAGACAGGTATGCATACTGAGATTTCTGCTGCATGCACATAAGAAGGTGGTGTTTTTTGGGGGGCGAGTTGTTTTCGGTTTGTTTTTTTTTTTTTTACTTTTTCACACAAAACAAGTTTTGCATGTCCTTGAAGAAAGGATCTATTTAAATTTCTCTGTGGTGGATTACAGCTTTTTTTCTCAATGAAAAACATTAAATAAAAAAACACAAACTAAAGAATTGTAGTACTCTAAAATGAAGTTACTTTGATTTATTTTCAAAGAAATTTCATTAGCTTACCTTCTTAAATGTTATATTTGGACAAGGGATCATCTCACTTATTTTTGTTGTATACTTGCAATAACTTTAGTCCACCTTTTAAATGCTGTTTTATACTCTTCTCGTAATTTCAGGTATCTTCATCCATTTGCACAAGTAACAAGAACATATCCTCGGACAGTGACCTTTCTAAATGTGGTGCATATCTGGCTTCATTGGCATTTCCCGTACTTTCTGAAGAGATTTTTGGATAAGGGTATAGCGGTTCAGCTTCATCTGCGTACAGAGACACATCTTTTCTTGGCGCTCTGCAAACAGAGGCTTCAGAACAGTCACATCTACAAATTATTTAACTTTCAAATGCTCATTAAATCTTTGGCTCCTTCTGCAGGCTGTGCAAGTGCCACGTAGAAAATTCTGGAAGCAAGGTAGGAGGAGGATCTGGATAAAAACTGTTTTTCCTTCAGACTGTTATACCCTGCAACACGTCACTGTCTGGTCATGCACTGTCCCTCATCTGAAGTGTCCTGTGCAGTCCCGGGGAGTGCTGTGCCATCTAACAGCACCCCATAATTAAGTTCATAACGAAGCTTGACTAGCAGAAAGGTTGGGCAGCACTAACGAGGAATTCTCATTCAACTTCATAAGTTTTGTTTGCATCAGAGCAGTCTGAAAGAGGCTGATGCCTTAATAGGCTTGTGTGCCTCGTATGCCTAAAGCAAGGAGAATTAGTGTGGTGTCTGATTTAAACCACAATTTTCACCGTCTAAATCTTTTTTTATTCCCGCTGCATAGTTTTAGCAAGAAAAGCAAGTGAAAAATTGCTGTCATAAAAGACTCATCTGCTTTCCATTATACTGACATTTAAGGATTGCACACATTAAAATGCTTCTATGTGCTACAGAGAGCGACAGAAAAAACAGGAGGTTGAAATTTATAACAAATGGGAGATTTTGTAATTCAGCCGCCCTGGGGTGGGTGTGGAACCAGGACTGGGAAATGATAAAGATCTCCCTGCACCTAACCTTCCCATCCATCCCTACATCTGCATGTCAAGGCATTAAATTGCCAGCACATAGGAAAATATTTTCTCAAAACACCCTTTACCCTCTGTCTCCTTCAGATTAAAGCAAAAAAAGTATTGGTATTTTCAGCCCAAAGTCAGTGTGTTGTACTCCCTGCAGGCATAACCCTAAAGTCAGCAATTTAATGTCATCTGGTTTATCAGTGGCTTTTGGTCTGTACTGGAATACAATTGTTAAGAAGCTTTTTCTTTGTATTTGGAAAACCAATTCTCCCTTTCTTCCTGGGCAGCTTCCAGCCACTGATATCTTTTGGTTTCTCACAAGTTGAGGAGGAGCATTTTTTGTGAGTGAGATTTCTAAAAATACTGGCTGTGTTATAAGCGAGTGGCAGACAAACAGCTCTGCGCTCCTCTCTGTGGCAGAGCTGAGGGGTGTCCCTCTGGGTACAAAAGCATTAGCATGGAGCAAAATGTGGTCTTAAAAACTGCCTTTCCTGATATCTGCAGATGACCCCATGAAACCGCAAGGAAAGTTGGAAAACCTCGGCTTTATAATAACATTTCGTATCTGCCTTGGCATTTGAATCACATAGCACAAGTCCAGGCCTGAGAGTTTTGGTTGCAATTCTGAGTGATTTGCCTCCAGATCTTCTTCTCAAAGTTTCTGGTAATCATAATACATACAAAGCCCATTTTTAAAAAAGCTTCTTATGGTCAAAGCACAGAGTGGGAAAGCACCAACACTA
The DNA here is from genome assembly GCA_008711295.1 of Anarhynchus alexandrinus. Classification (NCBI taxonomy): domain Eukaryota; kingdom Metazoa; phylum Chordata; class Aves; order Charadriiformes; family Charadriidae; genus Anarhynchus; species Anarhynchus alexandrinus. The sequence continues at coordinate 2,723,760 of VUYV01000044.1, forward strand.
GGCTTCTGTCTCTCGTTTTCCAGCTTCTCTATCAAATTTATTCAGTTTACAAGTCAAAACCATTTTTTTTTCCATCTCTGTGACTTCCTGCTCAGCCTGTTTCTTGTAACTCAAGCTGTGTTTGCTGTGTTTCACGCGGCTCCTGCCGGCAGAGACCCTGGGCTGGGGCTGCGCCTGGCTTGGGGGTAGCGCGGCGTGAGAGTGGAGGGAAATGCTGCTCTCCTACTACGATATCACTCCTTTCCAAATAGAGTAAAACCTCAGCTTTGTTAGTAAACTATATGTTTTATCTTAAGAGGGAAACTAAAAAGAGATGCCAACAGGTTTTATAGGATTCAGCTTGCACTGTTTTTCCTGACTGTAAGAAATCTTTTGCATCATTCTAGGTTTGTGTCAAAACCTGATCTTTGGTGTTCGACAGTTACCCAACCTCAGGTTGTGAAAAGAATGTGTTTATTACCACGCAGCAAAGAACAAAATAACTAAATACCCACATTTGAAAGAAAATATTTCAGCTTCTCGTAGAAATAGAGCTGTGTGGCTCCGATTCCAGTTCCCACCTACTTTTCAGAGTTGAACATCCCTATCCATGCGAAGGCACATTGCAGTAAAGAATGAATTGTCTTAGGCTCTCTGAAGACAGTCACTCATTGACCCATAAAATTCTACATCTAAAGACTGAGGGGAGCTGATTCACCATCTAAGTAACTGCAAGTAATGTACAATATAAAGTAGAAATTAGGCAAAGTTCTGCACAGCAGTGTCAAATACCGAGTCCCAGCCTACATTTCTGTGGGTGAACTTTTGCATCTGCTAATGATGATGCTCTGATTTATCACCCCGTATAAATGAATGGGTTCAAACTCATACCACTGAATTTATGGCTCTGAAAGCCTTAACAGTGGGTAGCGGGAGGAAGTGGAGGAGGGGAAAGGAAGATGCTCACAGGGAATAAAAGTGAAAGGAATGAACACTTTCACTGAACCACAAATTGTTGGCCCTTTGTGTCTTGCTGATGCATTAACGATCAATACCAGCTTCCTCCTTATAGCGTGTATTGCTCTGTGCTGTTGCCTGTTGCTTTGCTTGCCCTGTTTTCTGAGGCTGCACAACAGGAGCTTCTGAGAAGGACATGGGGAACCAGAATCAAAACTGAGCCACAGGATGAGTTATGGCAATCTAGAAGAGGGTGAAGAGCAAGCTATGACTTTTTCATTGTAAAAAGAAAAAACAAAAAAAAAACAAACAACCAAAACCAACAAACAGTCCTGTTTCAGTACAGTATTTACCATGTACCTCTCATATACACACATGTAGGTTTGTTGGCTTCAGTGGATCCCTGTGTTTAATATTTTAAGCACATGCCTAACTTAGATGTATCTGCACACAATGAGACAAGAAGTGAAAACACCTTTGGAGTATCTTTACTGTCATTAATGTTTTTAAACAACATAATAAGATCTCAAACTTACCAGACAGGAAAAAAGCACGTTGTTATGTGTCCTACCAAAAAAAAGGTATTGTTTTTCTAGTTTGGGGTGAGTCCAGGTAAAACTCGGCATGTAAGAGATCACAGGAGATCAAGGGTCCTACTTCTAAGTTTGGGAGTAATATCAATGAATTAATGCAGTGCAAGCCTGATGTGGGATGAGAGGTGTAGATTTAAGTTATTTTGTGCGTGAAGAGGTATTCAGTGAGGGAAGTGTTACATTAACCGTTTGACAGAGACTGTGCTAGCAGGTTTTTGCAGGTTTAATGAGTTTCTCCAACGAGAATGTTCTCATAAACATTTTTTCTGAACCCTGACTTAGCCTCTGTAGCAGACTTTCCCTCTGGGGACTGTCAGAAGGAAAACGAGGAGCTGTCCTGACATTCGTTAATGAAACACTCCGGCCCTTTTGTGAGTGGGGTCATTTGCAATTCCCCTGGTTTACAGGTAGCATTTGTTGCCCAGAGTTGCCCAGAACATCAGTTTCTGAGTTTTGAATGAGTTTGCTTCCCAGCAAAGCAGGATATTTTGGAAATTGTTTATCTTCCTCAGATTATTCTCTCTTTCCCTACCAGCGATGCTTGCTGCATCGCTGCAGTGGATATTGCTTGTTCTAAATGAGTTAGTTACAGAGGCAGGATAGGCTCTCTTCTGGCCTTTTTGCTGTAACAGGTTCATCTTGTATCCCTGTCATCATAGGGCTCAATATTGGCAATCTATTGTAGCCGGTATATAAAATTCAAATATATATGGAAATTATATAACTCTAAAACCCATGGACATAAGCTTTCAGGGTTTTGGACGTCGGATGGCTAGGAATAAATAACATTGATGTTCTCCACAGAAAGGTATCTTTAGTATTTTATTTATGTTTTTATCCACACCACCAAGGCTAAAAAATAATTTTTGTAGGAAAACTATCCTATGTTAAAGGCTTGAGGGTACCTGAAGGTTTCACAGTAAGTAATAGTGTGCATATTGCTACTGCTTTTTAAATACTAATTGCTAAGATTTATTGCAGAACTGTAAATGTTAAAGGCCAGATTTGTCCCGTCTCATACCATGCAAGTCTCATTAAATCTGTGATCAGAATCTGACCCAATAAAAAGACTTTTGTCCAGCGATCCTAACCACAGCTTTTAAGACAATTAACTTGGCTCAGTGTTCTGATTTGATCTTAAACAGGAACCATATTCCTTTGAAAAGGATTTATTGCATCCATTTGAATCAATAATGCCGTTAAAAGAACAGTGGGAGAGAAAACTGAAAATATGATATAAGGTAAATCAATAAAAAAAATAGTAAATTTTATAGAAAAAAAATAGGAGGCAAAATTGACAGCCAAAGTATTAGCCAAGGACTCAGTTCTGATGCAGAGATGGATAGTGTAAGTATTTAATCAAAGCAGCTGAAAATCTCCTGCAAGACATAGATCACAGTCAAGTCTGAGAGGAGGCAGTGAGGGGAAGGAAATCTCTTGACAACTTCTGAATGCCTTTAAGTGCACTGTATGGTAACAGTCTCGCTGCTTAAAATATTTATAAAATGTGATACTGAAGGTCTGAGAACAGAGGCTCCCACGGCAGACAGACACATCCTCTTTTGGATCCTGTCTCGCCAGTGGAAGAGGTGACAGTCCCTAGTGCTTGTCACTGCCAGTCCTGTCCCCATCGCTCCCCGCCGAGCCCTGGGCGAAAGGCTCCTGGGGACCATCAGCCGGTCGAGCTCGTGCATCCCATGTGCAGGTCTGGGCTCACCTGGCTGCCCCCATCCGGAGCTCTCGGATTGCTTCAGCTGGGGATCAGCAAGAGGAAAAGGTATATAGGGAAGGAGAGGAGGATAAGCGCTCCTAGGAGACGGCGACAGGCAGCTCAGGTGTGTCTACGCAGAGGGTTAATCATGGTTAGAGGTACAACCTAAAAGGAGGACACGTGGTTTAGGAATGCCAGTCCGGGGCTTTGCCTTTAGCTCTGCTGCCGACAGCTAGATGGGCAAATTATTTCACCTAGCAGTGAAATTTTCCTGCTCCTCGAAAAGGTTAGTAATAATCATGACTAGTGCGTGGAGTTGTTTAAACTGTGGATGAAAAGCCTCATATATGAGCAGTGAGATGGCTTTATTTTTTATTATTAATAATTACATGCCAGAGTGATCACTTTCCATCAGTTATTACTAACAGCCACTTGGACCCGGAGTCCTTTTCCATGCCAATGCCGCTCTGCAAGGTTCTGCTGTAATGAAGCAAATCTTGGCAACTTGCTGCACGCTCTTGCCAAACTCCAACTCATAGGCGAGAGGCACCAAACAGGATAAAAACCTCCAAGATTTGGTTCGGTAATGAAGTTTTGCAATTCCCGAGCCCCATGCATCCAAAGGCTCCGCAGTGCTTGAGCGTTTGGGTTTGAAAAGCCCCTGGATTCGGTTGAAGTCCTCTCGATTTCCGTAGCTTATAATTCTGAGCCCGTCGGAGGGGCAGGGAGCCGGGAGTGGACTGTGCGCGGAGCCTGGCTGGCGGCGGTGGCCTCTTCATTAGGAGAAGAGGGATGTGTAATGTCTCAGAGTACTTAACTCCAATTAACTGATTAGCTTGAGGTAAAATCCTAGCAAACACAAGGCTGTTTGACGTTTCGAAGTCGAAGACTGCCAGCTGTCTTCTGTTTGGAATACAAACTGTCTCGGGGGTTTTTTGGTGTAGTTTTTGGGATGGCTGAGGAGGAACTCCTGGGCAGGCTGAACGCAGGGCACCACGTGCTCTGGATCGTGTCCAGGGAAGCTGCTGCACTAGAAGTGACAGCAGGTCTGTGGGTGCCAGATTCCCACCTTGCCCATGACTTGTGCGCCTGAGGGTGGGTACATAACTCAGGGGAGCTCAAAGGGCCTTCTCTTGTGTTTAGAAGGAAAAAATTTGGAAAAAGAAAACAAGTCTAGTTGGGCTTCATGCCTGGCTATGCCACAGATCTCTCATTGACTCCAGATGGGAATATTGTCATTTCAGGGTACAGAGTGTTAAATTAAAGCTGCAAAGATCATAATTCTGATCTTTGTTCTCTCTCTCTCTTTTTTTTTTTTTTTTAACTCCCGAGGTTGTGACTGCAACATTGTCCTGCAGCTCAGCTGTTCTGCAGTTCAAAATGCCCCTACACATACATTTGTACTCACTCATGCATTATTAGTAAAAACTGTTGCTCATTTTGATACACAATCAGAGGTAGGCTATGCAATTACTTCTACCAAGGTATCAATATGATAGGACTAAATTCTGTTGTTAAAGATAAATATCACATCCCACTTTAACTTCAAGAGCATGGTTGTGAGCCTCTGGATGAGATCCACAGCATGGAATTAGTGTACGGTAAGCAAAGGATCATTTTTACAGCCTTAATTACAGAATCACAGAATCACAGAATAGTCAGGGTTGGAAGGGACCTCTGGAGATCATCTAGTCCAACCCCCTCGCCAGAGCAGGGTCACCTACAACAGGTTGCACAGGAAGAGCCCCAGGCGGGTTTTGAATTTCACCTGAGTACGTAACTGATCAAATTCAGGTGTTTCTGACACTATTTTCAATCACTTATTTTGTTTCCCTACTCTGTTTTCATTTTTTTCCCGTTTTGCCTACCAACTGCACCGGGTTGTTAGTATGGAAAATCTCTGTGATGCTGTCAGCGCCCTGTACTGCTGCTGTGCGTTACGCGTGCGGGACGGGGGCACCCGCAGCCTGCTGCATCCCTGCCTCCTCCGTGAGCTCAAATGAAGCCGCCTCCCTTGTGTCAGAAGAACTCTTGCCTTCGTGTGACCCCTTGAAAAGGCAGCAAGAAAAGGCAACAGCTAATTTCTGTGGATGGTGGTTTTCCAATTAGTGAGTGTTTCAGACGGCAGCCTGTGCAGCGCAGTCCTGCGGGTGAAAAAGGTGATAATAATGTTTTCCCCCCCCGGCCCCGTCTGAGGGGAGCGTGGGGACGGGAGGGCAGGGCAGGACGCAGGTGTCCCTGCAGAGCCCTCGGTGGGACGGTCCCCCCCTCCCATCCTCTGGAGCTCACGCAGACTGCCACCATCCAGGCAATACCCACCTCCTCTGTGCCCGGCCTGGAACCCTCTGCACCTCTCTCTCTGAGGCTGGCATTTTATTTTCTTTTATGAAGACTGAATTAATTCAGAAATGTAAAAAGAATGGAAATAGGTACAAATAGGCCAGCTTACGCATTTGGCACTCCCCCCAGCATTTTTGGTTTTATTCTTCTTCTTTCCCCAGCCCCTTGAGCAACTCGCAGTTGTAATGTTTCATTAATAGTTCAGACGCTTGGTGAATTCTTCCAGTAGAACAGCCTCACAAATTCTAATTTGGTTCTTCCTAGGCACAGTTGGGTTTTGAGTGCAGGATATGGGTTTGTCCTTATTTAACCACCCATCTCACGATTTTTCATCTCTGAAGGTTGAGATTTTGATATTGACTATGATTATAAACCCTTTGTTTTTATGAGGTTTCAAAAGCCCCAAAATGTTTGTTGCCTTAACGTTCGTTGCACTGAGATCTACGGCTTCCCAACCGCCTGTGACAAAATGCATGCTCGCAAATGGCAATTAGAGGCACAGTTTTATTTTATGAGCCGCATGAATTCAAACGTCTGTGCTTACACCAAGCCCTGAGTCACCGAGCAGCGAAGGGCTGGTGATAGCCTCTGATTAATCCCAGCCGGGCTGGGAGCCAGCGGCAACCTGGGGCTGGAAGCTCCATCTGCAATTTCCAGCCCGCTCAGCCGTGCAGGGCCCCGGGGACTGCGCCTTGGGGGTCTGCTATTCCGAGGCAAAAGGCAAAGCAATCCATTGGTGGCATACTGGTCTGGGGTCCTTTGTGGTTTTATGTTCCCAAATAAAATGCCGTCTGTATGTACGGATATTATTTAAACGGTTTTTAACCAGAAAAGCAGATCTGCTGGTTTTTCTTTGTTTTCTCTGATCTGCCTCACAAATGAGAAATCCTGGAGATCACAGTCCTTTTTGAAGATCAGCGCACTTCTGACATCTAAGAATGTTGCTCGACCAGTTCTTTCAGAATGGTTCTTTCATAAAACTTTATTTCTAGAATCTATTTTTCACCTTGAATCCTAGTAAGATGTTTTAGGCAGCTGCATTTTAATCTTTAGCGTTAATTAATTTGGTAAAGTATAAAGTAGCAGGAGCATGGATGACAATATTAATGAAAGTAATAAAAACAGATTAATGACTAAATCCAAAGAAACAGAACCCCAGCCTCCCTGCAGACGCGGATATTAATGAGATTTCCTTTGTTTCTTTCTGAGGGTGGGCAGTTTCTCCCACTCCACCAATCTCTGCAAGTGCCAAAGAGTTTGTTTACTTTGTGCCTGGTTCCAGTTAGAGCCTCAGGCAGAAACTGGTAAATGCTGGTGAAATATTATTGGAAGCAGGAATTTCTGACCTGACAGTAAATGTGACCAACAAATAATGTTAATGGGATTTTTTTTTCTTCAGGTGACCAAAGAGGAGGGAGAGGCAGCTTTGCTTTTGGGTATTTATGCAGACTGGAGCTCTGAGATTGCTGTGCTTTGGTAGGAAAGAGAGGCATACTGTTTTCCAGTGTCTACCCAAGTTTTTAGGGGAACTTAAATACATGGAAATGAACAAAGGGAAGGAGGTGAATTGGGGAGATTCTGCTACACCAGCTGAAGGCCTGTTTGTCTGCTCAAATAAATAGGACCAACAAGTGTCTTGAGGGCAACTTAAATAGAATCTTGAGTTAGCAATACATTTAAACAGCTGCTGGGTATTTGGCACTCTGGTTTTTCCTAATGTCTGATAATTTGTGTTGAGTGCACCCTTCCCTCACTTGATTTCAACAGGCAAAAGAGAGACAAGTCGCAGCCTGTTACAGAGATGGTGGGACATAACATCTCCATGTTGGTCTGCTGGGAGCCTTTGTCCGGGGAAAGAAAGGGATGATGGCCTGAAAATTTGAAAAAACACTGTAGTGTACATTTCTGTGTCCATGCCTGTGTCCTGCTTAGGGAAGCAGAGAAGGTTGATTTGCAAATTTCTTCTGTTAATGACTTGTGATCCTGCAGCAAACTCAATTTGTATCCATAATGAAACCTTATAATGTTAGTGGCAGTATTAATATCAGTGTAATTAATAATACTATTTATATCATCAAGAGACAGTCACTAATTATGCAGAAGGATTGATATCTAACAGCAGATTAACCTCTTCTCACTAGGCAACGGCTTGAACTTGTTTTCACCCAAGTAACTCATTAAGGGAGAAGCTCAGAAGCATTGCCACGGGGGGAGAGAGCTGCTGCAGGAAAGCAACTGAAATCTGCTCGTCATCAATTGCAGCATTGCGAGGTGGGCAAAGTCTTAGGGCCAAGGTTTCCATAATTGAAGTTAAATAAAGCTACACTGCTGAATAAAGCTCCCTCATGCCCCTTAAAGGGGACCCGGTTCTCAGGAGTAAATCAGTGTGACCAGCACATTTGTATCCAAAACGATTCTTTGCATTTGAGTTTGCCTGGAGCTGGATCACTCCTCAGTTATCTCATGTGTAAGTCAAGTCCTTCACTTGGTTGTAGGAAACAGTGGGAACCATGGTAAAGAAAAAATGCCACTTATAAAACCCGGAACAGAAGAGGTTCAGTCATTGCCAGCAAAGATATTTCTCTTGACAAGGTGGACTCCACATGGGTGAAAAGTGTGTGAACTTTTTTGACTTTTATTTATTTCATTACTGCTTTATGATACTTGTTTAAAGAAGCCTCAAACATTTTAACTTGTTACATTCCTGCACTTTGTGGTTTTTTATACCGGGTCCCTTCTACCTAGATGACTGGAGAGCCAGTAGGGTGATAAAGCAAGAAATACTGTGCAAATAAAGGCTAATCCACGGTGAGGATGAGAACTTTTTTCAAACTGTTTGAAGCTCTTTGGTTTTTCTTAGTGCTGCTTTAACTCAGACTTCTGAGAAACTCCGAGGCATAAAATGTCTTTGTTAAAATTCATTACTTCTTTCCCCTTATTTAAAGAAGGAGAAATAAGAGTCTGAATCAGAGACTGCTGATGAGTTATACGGGAAGGTCAGAATTGATAGCAGCTGTAAAGAAGAACAAAACCGCTTTAAAACCTCATCTCTTTCTGGTGATAAATAAAGAACATGATCTCAATTATTTTTCTCTTCTATGGACCTGTTTCAAGTGAAGGTTTTTTGTTATATGCAGTTTCTTCTCTGAAAACAAAGTGCATTGGTAATAAAAAATAGTCCTTCCTTTGGGTAAGCTTTAATCCCTGAATTCTGACAACCCAGCAATCAAGGCTTGTTTCTTCATCCACAGGCTTACGGTTTATACCGCACGAAGGGTTGTACATGTGCAGTGCACTGCCAGAACGATGTCCCCCGTCCGTCTGCTGTATAAAAATGATGTTGCGGTAAGAAGACAACGGGGTTCCCAATGGGAGGTTGGAAAGCTGTCAAAACGGCTGCTGAGCCGGCTTTGGCTGGGAGCTGGCGTTCTAAAGGCTGCTTAAGTTACTTCGGATAATTTATGCTCTTGAAATTTCAGGCAATGAAAACTAGACGTCTCGGATATTTCACCACTGATGGCCAGCTGTGCCTTACCTTGGTCTTTCTAGCAACCAGCAGTCTATATTAAAAGGTAATGGGTTTTGGATTAGATAGCCGTGGTGGAGGCAGTATCACCCGAAACTTGTCACAGCTTGATTCAGACCGTTGTGGAGACATCTATTAGTGCTAGATCAGTGCTCGGTGCTCTATAGATAATAGACTCGTACAAAGGCAGAGCGATAGATGAAAATCCCATTGTATCCCTTCTGGTACTACATGTTCTCTGATTTTTTTAATAAGCTTATCAAATGTTATGGTAACATAACTGCTCTCTGACTCCGCAGCTTCGGGAGGGAGGGGGGAAGTGGGAGGAGAGAGAAAAGCTGTCCTTAAAAATCAAGAGATTGAATTGTAAGAAGAATAAAGGGATATAATAGCCAGATACCTGCACTACAGCTCTTGAACAGCCAGCAGATAATCCCGTGACAGGGACGCACAGGGGCATGGCCGGAGTGAGAACACTGCAGGCCAAATTCAGCCCCGGCCCAACCAGAGGCAGCAAATTCGTGCCTGAAGCCCAGAGCCTCCCTGGACCTTCTGAGAGGATAACAGTNACAACCAGAGGCAGCAAATTCGTCCCTCACTCTGCCACACTGACCTCTGCCTGGCTCATGGAGGACGGATGGGCGCGCAGACAGGGGAGGCAGATTGTCCCACCCTTGACCCAGCTCTTGGGGACGGTGCAGAGCTCCAAGTGCTTCTCGAGGACTGGGGGCAGCTCTCGGCAGAGCAGCACCCGCCTGCCCCTGCCCCTGCTCCTGCCTCTGCCTCCCGGGAGCCTCCTCAAGTAGCGCTTGATTTGATTTGAGGGCTTTGATTTCCAAGGGAAACAGACTGCTCTTTTGTAGCTGGAAAGAAACGTGTTTGCAGTGTGACTGGTGCCCGGCGCAGGATCAGACTTTTGGTGCTCTTCATCCTGAGGGACTGAGTTTAGGCTTGTTCGGAGACACAGGCATGATTTGGGGAATACGAATGTCAAGCTGGGCCTTCTTCTATTTAGAAAATAAAGATGTACCTGAGTTACAGTCTATTTATTGAATTAGAAAAACATTATAGCTCACACTTTCCTTCTTTCTTTAGTGTTTTATATTCACACCTTGGAGCATCTTTCATCTCTCATCTCAGGCCCTAGTTTCACGCTCTCCTGGGCAGCCGGTAGTCACCATGTAATCCTTGTTCACCTCCCTCTAGATGCAGCCCTCGAGCCCGGCAGCTGGGAAAGCTCGCACAGCCATCCCGCACTGACTGCTGCATGAAGTTAGGCAGGAATTACCCGAGGCTTCCTACGGCAAGCTGATGTTTTCTTAAAAAAGGTGAGTTTGCAGATGATAGCAGAGCAACACTCGTGTTTCTGGTTCCCAGCCTTGCAAGGCTCCTTCTGACCTGAGACCATGTGTTTTGGGTTTGAGCCTGTGCTGGTTTTAGCTGGATGTCAGCCTTCCTTTCCATCCACCTTCTCGCCAAAGGGCCACCCCAGCACCTTCCTGGGGTCCAGAATGGGCACAGGCTTTGCTGGCTATTGCTGCCAGCAAAGGCCACGGGGCCTTCTCTGGTGATGCTGGGGCTCGGGGTCTCTGCAGCGGTGGGCAGCTGAGGGCTGGTCCAAGCTCTCTGCGGTCAACGGAAAGATTTAGCTCACCCTGGTGGGTACGGATCTGGCCCCAACTCATTAACACTCAACAAGTGAAAAACACCTGCTCAATCCTGCAGGTAAGCGCAAGTCTCGCTCCCCAAATAATTAACCTGGGCATGTAAGAGAAGAAGAGCGTGCACAATAAACTGCTGAGGTTTAATAGCAGGCGTGACATTTAAGCCTACAATTAATGAGCTCCCAGTCTACAGCAAGCCCATCCTTTGTCACTGAAGCTTTGACTTCAAATTATTTGGCCTTTCAGCAGAAGCCCATGGATTCCCCCAGTGACCATAATTTGCTGAATAACAGCACAGGTTTTACACGCACTCTCACATGAGGGAGGAAAAGCACTGCAGACTTCTATATAAATTAATTTTTCATGTAAAAGCCCTAGAACAATGAGTCTTCAACATGCATATATAAATAATTAGTGCGGTTATAAGTTGGCTGGTTTCTTTTTAATTGACTGTATGTATGTATTTATCGACTTTGAAAATGATGCCAAACTTTTCTGCTAAATCAAAGGAGCTGACTTTCCCTCTTGCAATGGTTTCCATGCGGCAAGGAGTTTATTAACAGACTTTCCCCGAGTTACAAAAGGAAAAGGCTCCCCTCTTGTGGCTGCGAAAGAAATTACATTTTCGGCACTCTATTCTCCACTTTCTTATTTATAGTGAAACGTGAATAAGTTATAAAATTCCAGCTATCCTCCACTTACACCACAGCACGGGGCTTCGCCACTCGTGGTGTGCTGGAGCAGTGGTTTAGCAGCCTCTTCAATAGCTGCTGTGTTTGCTTCGGGGTAAAGGGAAATATTGGGGGGGAACTGATTTAAATTATTTAAATTATAACTAAAAGTCATGACGTATATGAACAGTCAGAAATGTTAAATTTAAAGACCAGATTTAAAGTTGCTTTGCATTTGTACTTTTAAAATACTTTCTTAGTAAATATTGGTTTTTATGTGTTGGATTTATTTTGCTCTATAAAACCTGCTCTCGGAGAGAAGACCTTATAGATAAATGTTTAAACTGTTCTGTAACTCAGTAGGCATTCATTCAGATTATCAGGTTTTCTACTTTTATTACATTAGAAATGCCGAAAAGCATCTATTATTTACAGGATGGCTGATTTCATTTCCAGTTGTTGTGAAACTGCTTTTGAATAAAACCTGAAATTTAATTTAAAAGTCACACAAGCAGTAGCTTAAAATTATTAGTTAAAAGCTGTCTTTAGATGCTTTGGATGCATCAGAAAGAAAAGCAGTAAGTTTACCCAGGCATGTTTGACAATTAAAATGAGTGCATTTATAAACGAAGGGAAGTTTTTCTCAAAGTCAGTAAACTGAAGCACTTGTTTCTCGTCAATGTGTGTGCCAAAGTTTTGGAGTTAGCAGGACTTAGCCTCTCACACCTCCTTTCTATGTATAAATTGGAAGAGGAAAACAAACTTTCTTGCTTTTTCAACTCCCAGCTGGTTTCTCAATGTTGAATGACCTACTCATTGAACAGGGATATACTGAAACTCAAATACACTGATTTCTTTTTTTTTTTCTCTGTGTTCCTGCAGAAGAAACGGTTACTACCCAAAGTAGAGCTCATTTACTCATTTAAGTGTCCACCTTCTTGGAGAATAACTTCCTTCAGGCCTTTTACTTGACTTTCTTTACAATATCAGCAGCAATGCTGTACTATTGAAAAGAATATAAGTAACATATAAAATTTAAAATAACTGGTATTAAATGTATGCCTCAATATAAGTTGTTATTATTTCAGATTTACTTTTGAAATTTGTCTATTTTTAGAAGAAACACACACATGAAATGATCTGCTTTTTTTCTTTAATCTGTATTTTATCTATTGTAGAGACACTTAAATTCCAGGAAATAATTTGATCCTGGGGTTTGAACTGGACCTACAAGAAAACAGTAAAAGTTTTGGATTCAAGGCTATGATCTTGGACAACTCTCAAAAGGAAATATAGAAAAATGTAGCTCAGGAAAAAAGCAACCTGAAATTAGAACTGTTGTTAGTACAAATATAATAGAACAGATTTAGATTTTAGTTTTAACCCCGGTGCTATTTTTATACTATAAAGAAGCTAAAATGGGAAGTCTTTTATGTAATGAAAATCCAAATATAAACAATTCCTTTTTGATTTCTAAATCAGCTTTTTCTATTGAGGAAGATGTATGATTTTCAAATTTACTGCATCTTTATTATTATTATTGTTGTTGTTGTCATTGTTAGTATTATTATTATTTTAATAGTAGTGAATTATCTTTAAAATGAGATGCATTTGGCCCAATACTTTGACACATATAGTAGAACGGTTCACTTTTGATTATTACTCTGTGTCACTAAACCCTGTCATTTTCCTTGTGTTGAGCAGATCTATTCAAAAAGACCTGACGATGGGATGGAAATGGCATTGATCTACGAGTTAGGACAAGAACAGAAGAAGCCAGAGCACTTGTGTGAGTAGCAGTTCTCATATCTGATGAGAATGTGGGTTGCTTTATTTTTGTGTCCTGTCTTTGGCAACATTCTGCACGGTACCATTTTCTACCCTGGTACCATCAGTATCATTTGGATGTTCACTGGTGTCTTTCTGGAGCCTTCGCAGGGCAGTGCCACTGGGGAGATGAGCATTCCTGTTCATTTACAAACCAGAAAAAAATCTACAGATTTTGGAGCCGGAAATAACCCCAAATTTATACGATGTGTTTAGTCCGCATGCATTATGCATGTCCTTAGCGACACTGAGGGCTTCTCAGGAGATGCAGCTATAACCACAGCGTAGCCAACTATTTATTCTTCCCTCTGATAAACAAATATATTCCAGAGAAGGCAATTTCAGCCTGCTGCCTTTGGACTCTCAGCCTGATCAGAGCAAACACTCCACGAGGAGTGAAGGACACTTGAGGACTCTGTCTGTGTGGTTTGCAGCTCACCATGGAGAGCTGCAAAATTCCTGTTAATCCCCTGCCATCCAGATTAAGAGCTTTTGAGATCCTTTGCAGATTTTTGGGGTTTTTTTAAGAAGCAACTTGTGGAGTTCTCTAATCACCACTGAAAATAGAAAACAGCAGCCTTCGGTGATGGGAGAGGTTAAAATGAGGGCCATGCTCTCTCCTTGCTCTGTGCAGGGAAGAGCTTATGTACAGACCGCCCTTGCAGAGCAGATCCCTTCCCACCCGTTCCTGCTGCTCAGAACCCACTTCAAAAGCTTTTTTTGCGGGGGTGTAAGATGATGTATTTAAACCTTCCCGCTTGGAAGTTTAGTCTATACCATTTCCATAAATTAGTGGATTCTGAAGAAACTTCCAGACAATTAATATGCAAGGATGCGGGAGGTGACGGCTGCAGGAGGTGATGGCAGCTGCATAGTAACCTTCATCCTCCATCGCATCCTGCCTTCGTGTTGCTCTCGCTTTGACCCAGCGGTGCCGCTCCCGGCACACATCAGGTTTTAGCACGAGCCCTGCGTTAGCCGAAACCCGGGCAGGAGTTGGGTGAGTGGACACGGAGGTGCCTATGACTTCCACGGCACTGCTGCCTGGGAGCGCGGGAGGCCCGAGGCTGACACGGCTTCTGGAGCTCAGCTTTGCGTTTGCCTCTTAAAGAGCAAAAACTTTGCACGCTCGCTATCTCATTATTGTGCATAAGATAACTAGGGCTCCTCCGGGTGAAATGAGCTTCAGAAATGCATGCTTCTTTCCTGCTCTACATTTAAGCAATAATAATTTATGAATCTAATTAGACTCTGGTTTGCAAGAATGATGAATATTCACATTCTAAATAGCTGAGAAATATTAAAAATGTATGACAGCTTTATTTGTTCCAGCTCTGAGGATTATGGGTGCACATTTTCCTGAATGTGCTGAGCTTTCTCAGCATCGTTCCAGCGCTGAATGAGGAAAAAAGGGCGTTCAGCCCTATGCAGCCCTCAGCGCCTGCCCCGCAGTGCCCTGCAAACGCAGCCCGTGCGCCCGCGCCAAAAATAGCAGCGACAAAATTGCAGCTCTGTGGGGTTTAAAGTCTCTGTAACAACTTGTTTCATTTCCATAGCTAATATCCAAGTCATTTTCTGGTATGTGTATTTTTAGGAAGTGGATTTCTTAAAAGCAAAGTTAAGGATGATGTTTTCCTAATAACCTCCCCCTATTTCTTATCTTACCAGTCACTTTGGAATTTGTGTATTTGAGCTGGAAGGATTTGATGACTCCTTTTGCATTTCATCTTTAATTTTACACCTTTTGTTCTGGACTCCTCCGCAATAATGAAAGTAGATGATCAGCAGTCTTGCTGCCCTTAATAAGGTGTTCAATTTACAAATTCTAAGTTGCCTACAGAGCTTTGTATTGTAGGGAAAGTATGTCATTTATTTTTTGATCTCCTTCTAATTACTTTCTATATTTTGCTTTGTTAGCACAAGGGTACAGTATTTGATTTGCTTGTGTTGCAGTGATCTTTACATAAGACCAAAACATAATTTTAGCATCTAAATGACCCATCAGGACTAAATTCATACCATCAGCTGAACACTGGTCTGTTGGAGAGCCCATCATATGAGAATTTGATTTGAAATGCATGTTTATGGTGGGGTTTTTTGGTGGGGTTTTTTTGTGAGCTGCTTTTTTTTTTTTAATATCAATATAAGTATGAGGCTCAAGAAACTGAGAAACAGAGATATAAAAATCGTGTGCAGTCTATTGTTCTGCAGAGATTACTCTTTTTTTTCTTTTTTTTTTTTACATTGGTGTTGAGTTTGAGGCACAGCTCACACTGAGGTCACATATCTATTACGCTGAATTACTGAGCAGTGTGTCTGCGGTCAGCCAGGATATAAAAGTCTCTACGTTATGATGCAGGTTTCTTTGGATTGGATTTGGTTTCCAGTAATTACTTATGTACATACAAAAGGAAAACAAACATTTCTGCCTTGCAGCTCATCGGCTGGGCAGTACCGAATCAGCACCCTGGGAACTCTCAGCCTACTATTTATGAATGAAAATTAGGTCAGACAAACTAGAACTCAATTTTTATGAAGTCAAATACCTTGGACTGAAAAATTGACAGTCATGGAAACTACCTACCTGCAACTTGAAAACAGAAAAAAAAAAACAATTTCCTTTTACCCTGTTGTTTTCTATGTTTATTGTACACAGGGCTGAGGTCCTGGATAAATTTAAGAAAATTTTATATTTTACTGGCTTTGTCCATCGTAGGAACCACTTTCTCTCACAACAGCACTTTCCTCACGCTATGGCAGTTTGACTTCAACGCTTTGGTAGAAGTGCAGCAGCGTTCCCATTAGAAACTGCCCTTCCAGTGTGACACAACTGGTAGCAAGCCCTTTGCATGATAAAGTTTGGGTTATAGGGTCTCAAACTGGAGCGAGATGCCTCCTCCAAAAGGGTTGTGCAATCTCTGACAAACATGTTATGTTGGACAAACCATGTTGGCACCGAGTCCCGAGCTGACCAGGTCCCACTTGGCTGGTCAGCGTCTATAAAAAGGACAGGCTCTGTTCTGATGAATTTTTCACCTAACTGGGTCAGACAGACAAAACAGGGGTGTGAGGAAGGGTCATTATCCCTCTTCTGTGGACTGGGAAATGGAAGACAGTTACTCATTGAAAGTCACACAATAGATGCGTGGGTGCCAGATGCTGTAGATGCCAGAGATGGGATTTAAACCCAGATGTCCTGAGTGCCAGCCCAGTGCACTGAATTCATAGATATCCATCCTCTCAAAAGTCCAAAAGAATTTCTGAACGATTCAGTATTTAGAAAATGTTGGCTGCCGTAAAGCGATGCTTCAGAAAACCCTACAATTTGCTAATGTAAAAAACTACTTTTACTACCCCGTTCATTCCCCTTAGGAATGAATGAGTTTAGCCTTCTATGAGGTAAAAGAATAACAATTAGAGCAGCATTTCAGAAGTGGATGTTACAGCATGTGTCTGAAGTGACTTGCCCATAACACCTGAGAAGTCTATGTTAGAAGAGGTAATTCTGATTCCACTGTGTACTGCAGTGATATTCAGGTATCCTTCATTAACATTTCTTTCCTCAGTCTTCCTTCGTTCTTCGACACATTTTTTAACTTTGCAGATCATTAAAATTGTTTTGCTTTCAGACTGATAAAAACACTTCCCTACGCCAGAATAAATGGAGCATCTCTAGTGGATACGATTGAATTGATTTACTGGCAAATCAAACTGCAAAGGAATACAATTCAACAAGGAAGCCACTACCTTCAAAAAAATGGGGGAAAAAAATCTGTAATTCTGAAGACTGCAAATTTTGGAGCATAAATGACAGTGGAATTTTATGGAGCCTTTTGGATTAAACCAAAGGCCAGCTCCATTAAACCAAATGGAGCATTCCTAATCTGACATGTTGACAAGGACACCCCTGCCTATTCCAAAAGGGAGTTTCAAATGAATCCAGATTTATCTTATGTTCCCAACAGGGGCTGGTTTGGCTCCAAAGGAAGTTATCCAGGCCAAAAATAAACAAGATACACATGAAGCGGTTTGTGCCACCAGGAAATCTTCCAGGGAATATGTGGAGAGGAGTAGGAAAGCCAGCAGAATCGCAGCTTAAGATGTCTTTCCTCTCTCCTCATTATGTCCTATCTCTATTTCTTCAGAGAATGTAAATCAAAGTTTCTTCCCCATGAGACACCCTTGCCCTTATATTCACTTTCCTCATCCTTGCTTCCCCAAGAAGATGGCTCCATGTGCTGCTTCTCCCCAACGCTCAACTCCTCCCTGTCCTGCAGTTGCAAGGAAGCAGCTACAGAGACGCTCAGTGTTGAAGTGCTGATTCTGCATCTGCTAATGTTCATGCTCAGTTATTGACTCCTGCGAGAGCATGCTGGAGCCGAACAGCCATGCTTTTCCCAGGAGCGTGTGTGCGTAATTTGAATTATGTAATTCTAAAAAGCAAATTTAGCATTTTCCAAGTGCTTTTGCTATGGCAGACACATAGTTACAGTAATTGCAAATATTGGGACAAGCACCTTTTGCGTTTACATTTTGTCAATCTGGGACCAACCCTTTAATTAGCTAAGAGACCCCAGGAGAGCTGTCCTGGTGGCATACATTCACTGCGCTGTGTCTGACCAGAGCCTGACGTGGGCTTATATAATTTGCTGGAGCAGAGTCACTAAATTGCACGCTGCTATGAGATATGTAACCCTACAAGACATAGAACAGCTCCTTAATACAACAGCCTTCAAAGAGGCATGAGCTCAAATACCACTGCAGAGAACAAAGGTTCCCAGTGTCAGATACGATACTAGAAGTTCTACCTCATGAAACATTATAGGGTCCATTTTCAAAGGAAATCCAAGTTTGTGCCCATAATAATAGTGTGTTCAGAACTTCCCGCCAAAGAAATAATTTGTCTAGCTACGTACAGGCCAGCATCGGCACACGCAAAAAGGAAGGCTGCGGAGCGTCTACTTTACAAATGTAACTCTAGGGTTTCAGAAGCGCATGCTAGACACATGCAGGATGGAGACGGTTATAAGCTGTTTGGCAGTGAGGGCCAGAGTCTAAAATATGAGTCTCAGAAGGTTGCTTTATAGCCTGAATTGTAGATTTTGTGGCAGCCTTAGTATTCTGCTAGCTATATTTTGGAAATCAGAAATCTGTTCCAGAGATGTGTGTTGCTTTCCATCTAGTATTAACATTTAAATTTTGTGTGTGAATCTCTCGTCACCAAAGTGACAGCAGTCCTGCTTGCCTGTGAACTGTGTCATTTACCATCCCCAATGATAACTGGATGATAATGGCTGTATTCTTACAGAGTTTGATACTTGAAGGAAATATGCTAACAGAATTAAATGTGAAAAATAGATTACCAGTGTCACTTGCAACAGTGAAAACTTTTGCAAAGTATATTGCTACAGTATAGAAAATTGTCGAAAGACTACAAATAAAATAGGTCTAAGTGATGATCGATGACTGCATGTGTGTATTCAGCACAGAGTCACATTGACTTCAATAGCAGTTGTATGTACACAGCCAAGGAAGAGTTTTTATTATAGATATATAAAAATATATATATGTATATAATGCTATATATATGGATAGATGTGTGTGCTTGTATGTATAAAACCACACAAAACCACAGTTACTTGGTCTTGTTGTTTTGCTATAATGTTTAAAAAGTCTGATAGAGGTTTTTTTTCTGATAATATTACAGTATATTTGCTACATGTACCGAGTTTTCTTTTGTTTGTTTGGGGTTTTTTGTAGGCACCAGGCAGGCAATAGATAGCTGGTTCTGGAGGTTCAAGCAGATGCAAAAATCTGAGGCCAGCCAGATCCAGATTTCAGCTTGAGAAGTGCAAAATATATAGCTGGATCACTCTGGCAGTTCTAGTGCAATGGTTTTGCTCTTGTCTGTAAGATGGCTTTCGACTTGCTCTCGATCTTGGCAAGGAACTCATGTCTGAGGCTTTGGCTCCCCTTCCAAGGAGGAATATTTAGGCCAGTATGGACACTTGCATCTCCCAGCCGTCATAGGAACTGATAAAATTATGGGCCGTTAAATGATACTGGAGAGTTTTGGTTTTAAAATTACTTAGAACTCGGTCGTGCCTGTAGGACCCATGCTGGGCATCCCAGCGCGTGTGCCTGGGTGAGGGAGCTACCTGCTGGACTGGAGATGGGGGGACACCACCCCTACACGCACTGTCCGCAGCCCGGGGTTCACAAACTGTCACTGGCTTTGGCCAGCAACGCATGAACCTCCCCCTGGGGTGGGACGGTGACTCAGAGGGGTGTCTGAATCATCGGGGCTTCCCCTGGGCGAGGCAGGACTTGGGCACATGGCCCTGCCGCATGTCCGGGCAGGGGGGATGGATGGGAAAGGAGCTCCTAGCTCCATGGACCCACAGCCCAGGAGCAATCTCCCTCCTGAAGGACCTTACACCTGTAGAGTGGCCACAGGTGGGAAAAAGGACCGAGGTGACAAGGTATTTGTCCTATGACTTTTCTTATTTTGTGTCTTTTCTTTCAGGGTCTGTTTTCGGTTCAGCAGGGCTACAGACTACGGCAGCTCCCCTGCAAAGTCTGCAATAATGTGAAAACAGAAATAAGCGGTGAGTGGCTGTTGCAAACTACACTGGCCTCCTGGCATTTTCGGCTGTTTTCCACCCACCCTTGAAAATCATCTCTGGCCCAAAATGGAACTGTGAGCTGTACCACATGCTCTAAATGAAGTGCTAATTAAATACTTCTACTTAATGTAGACAACATTTCTTTGAAAAGACTGTAATGTACTGCAGATGTCATGAATTCCCTTAGAGAATGACGAGGGGCGCAACGTACACACCGCATCCCTCTCTAGGGGGCAGGGATGTAACCCGGGTGGTTGCGACTGATACGGCCTAACGCTGAAACAGCACTCATCTGATCCAAATTCCCACACACGTTCTCTGACAGTGACCTTGGTATCAGGAATGCTGCAGGTGCTTCCATCTGGATGCATGCTTTGACACATGGGAGAGAAATGGTGGAGCCGTAGAGATCGATAGGTACTCCGAGTCTAAAAGGAAACAGGTAAGGCTGGCAGATGTTGCAGAAAAGGACTTAAATCTCCCTGGGTGGAGGCCCCAGCCATGCTAGAGGAGCTGGCGAGTGGTTTCTGGCTCAGGCTGTCCCAGTGCGGGACAGAGCTCCACAGCAAAGGGACTGAAAGGCTTTGGGTTTAGCACATGGGCTAATGTCTTTTCTGGCAACAGGAGAAAGGCTGAAAATCCAGCTCCAGAGTAGCTGTAAGGCTCTGCTAAAGTTATTGCCGTTGAAATCGTGGTTGATCTTTAGGTTTCAGCGTCAGCAGCCATCAAGCTCAGAAGAGCCAGATCACCTAGCTTTTGGGATATGCTTACGCTGTTTATGGACCATATGTTCAAGCCCATTTCCAAGGCCAGACTTGCCCATGAGCAGCGTGCTTTCATGCAAGCTCTGGCGCAGGCTCAAGTCCAGCTCAAGCTCTGTCTTGAGGGAAGAGTTTGAGCAAAATGGGTGTCTTTGTACAGGCCCAGGCCCTCATCAGTGCAGCCTGGGTGGATGAGACAAGAGCCTGGCTGAGCACACAGGGGTTGGGTTTTCCAGCACAGATCCCAAACATGGATTGAAACCCTTTGTACGTATACCAGACCCAAATTACCACCAGGCCAAATGGACAGAAACTTGCGTGTCACGGAATTTGTCCCCACGTGCCTGTGCTCATCACACACAGGCAGGCTCTGAGATCGAGTCCTCGTGGGTCATCTTTTGAGGGAGGGGAGTTTTCTCATAATCCACAGGACTAGAAATCCAGACTGTCCTTTCTACAACAGTGTAAACCCTTGGGTATCTGAGGGGCTGCCTGTGAGACACTGGCACTTTGTCTGAGCTCCAGCTTCAGGGATGAGGCAGAGAGAGGCCCCCCTGCGTGCAGGGGGACAGGAAAGGGGGCTTTTGGAGTATTCCAGCTGCAGTGGTTTGAATACACACACCCCACACCCCCAAACAAAGTGAATAGAGAGAGAATAAACTAAGAAATCCAGTTTTCATGCAGTAATGCTTATTTACAGGGCTGGGAAAGATCTCTGGTGCTCCAATGTCAGGCTGGGGGAAAGAGCCTGATTAGGCAGAGATTCCAGTTGGGAGAGGAAGGAGCATGAGTCAGGACTCCTGGCTTTAATTAGTTTGCGCTAATGAGTCTTGTTAGTGGCTTGCTTACTGATACACCAGTTTGCTTTTCAAAATGGATGGTACTATCCTGTCTTGTTGAGATCAAATAACTAAGGTGTGTTATTGCAAGTGACATAATATTTACATAGGATTTCCAGGCCCACAGATGGACATTGCAATATAGTGCCTGCGTTTTGGGGGGTCAGAGATGATGAATTAAATCTTACATTAACACTGGATATGTATAAATTTGTAACTGTAAATTGGAGAAGGAGCTCAGCACTGAAGAGTTAACAGGTGGAAAAAAAAAAAAAGAAAAAAAAAAAGTCCAGTTCTTTCTGTTTTCTTTCTGACACATTTTGCTTTGAACTGCAGCCAGCGTGAACCACCCCTGCCCTGGTCCAGCAGTACCTCCTCGCTGCACTCACGGAGCTTTTCTCCCCAGGACTGTGTCCTGCAGGTCTCCCCAGCAGAAACAAAACTGGGTATTCATAGATCCCTGACTGCAAATTGAACTCCTTCTCTTTTTCTTTTGAAGATTGCAGGCTTGTAAAGATCTGAGGCTGGTTTAGCAACTGTTCTCTGCAGCAGGATTGTGCTTATTGTGCAATGTTAAAACTGTTATTTTTATTGAAAGAGTGAAGCCAGCATGTTTCCTCGCTGGTGGAAGGACCAACGTGGACCATGCTGTACTGATTTCTGCCTGCAGTGCCCAAGGTCTGCAGGCAAAATTGAGTCGCAGGGTGCAGAGAAGGATGTCTGTCCACCTCGGCAGCATTGCTCCCATCACTCTCCGCACGCTGTCCCTGTCCCCACCTCAGCAGCTCGTCCGCACCGGGCAGTTACATCTCAACTATCTTTACATCCCCTGGTACTGCGTGGGGAAAAGCACGTCCTTGTGCCATTGACAGCAGCCAGAAGAAGGTAGGGACACCCTGGCACCCCAGTGCCGGGACCAAACCAACCTCTGGCAGCCCCACACTTGGGGCACATGGAGCAAATTGCTCCTTCACAGGAGATCTGGGGATCTGGACAGTTTCCAAACAAATGACTGCAAGGTGCCTGGTGGCTCTAAGTGAAGAATTAAGGGTACAGACACCGTAATCGATTTTTTTGAGTAGCACAATTCATTTATTATTCACCTCTTGTGGGTGGGAATGATGTTGCAAGGTGGGATTCGAGCACGCAGAGGGGTCAGAGTCGCTTTGGTAGCTGCAGTAGGCACCAGCACAAGCCCGCAGGGAGCTGGGGCTCTTGCGGTTGTACTGTGTGAAGGTACTCCAGGAGATACCAGAGTCAAAAGCAGAGAAAATCTTCACTTTCAGAGTGACACAGCAATTAATTAGTGCTATTTTCTTTCTTCTTTTGGTGAGGTTGATAACAGTGGTGGCTGAACAATACGAAGATAGCTTCAAAGAATTTCTTTATAATAAGAAATATGCAGCATCTTATTGTGTAAAGAGTATGAAAGCTGCTCCTGTAAAAATTCTTAGAATATTTCCGCATTTCTTTCAAGATGGTTCTGCAATGTTGTGAGTGTTTTTCGGGGTCGGATGCTCTCTTGGGAGAAAAAGGAGGTAGGAATCCAAGATGATGAAGAAACAAGAAAAAGGGGGAAGAGAGCAGATGGCTAGGTGGAGAGTGTTCCTTAACAGAGTATTACGCAGCGAGGATGTGAATTCAATTGCGTGTTGCTATTTCTCGTGACCGCATAAAACTCAAAGTACTTTGGTATTTAAATAGTTATAGATTCAGACATGAGTCATGAAGCAGAGCTGATATTTTATCTGTGGCCATGCTGGTGAATGGTTTTCTAATGCAGGGATCTTATTTCCACTCTCTCTACTTTACTGGTATTTGTGTTCTCAGATTATTTTGTTATAGACAAACGGGACAAAATGAAGACAACTAATGCTTCTAGGGCTGTCTGTTTTTACAGACTTAATTATTTTCTTTTAAAAAACATGCTGCTTCGCAGTGTTGCAGGGGTATTCCAAGTTCTCACTCTCCAGAGAGAATTAATTGAGAAAGATACCTCCTGGCTCCGCTTCTGTAGGAAACTTTGAGGGGAATTTTTGCTGCTGTTGGTGAGCAGGTCTCTGACTCAAGTCTCATTTCGCACATCTTTTTGCCAACAGACAATGTGTCATTTGTGTGACAGCCACTGCGAGCATCCTGCACAAGGGAGTGAGTGTTTGGGAGTGCAGGGGAGTGTATCCAGTGGCATGAACTTAAAAGAAAAAAAAAAATCCTGCAAAGTTCAATTCTGCATGTGGAAATGGATATGATTTTCAGTTTTTTAAGTCTAATTCTCTTAGTATTTCTGAGTATGGCAAGATAGAATAGGCTGAAATTTGTACAATAAAGAGGATCATTCATATGAAATTTATTTTGATACAAAATGTTCTCTCTTGCCCTGAAGACAACCAACTACTCAAGCAGCCCCTCCACCCCTAAAATAATTTGCAATGGTAGTTTTCTCTTCCCATGAAAGAAAAGTTAAATTTGAGAGAAGACAGATCCTTGTCCCAAGGGAAGTACTGCTGATGTTAGAGTCAGGGCCCCCAAACAGAGGCTGCTTTTGGAAGATGCATGTTGAGGATTGTTAATGCTGGAGAGGGAACTGACTCATCACATCATCAATTCTGCTCCTCTGCCAATACAGCACAAAACATCTTTTATCATCACACTCTCTTTCTTCTTAATTTCTTTTTTAAAGGAGTTTAAAACTGGTTAGTGTTCCGGTCTTCCCCGTTTCCAGCCTGTTGGGGTGATGGACCCCACATTTGCTTTGTGCAGGAGGATTCTTCCCATCCAGGCATTGTCAGGGACGAGCCAGAGGATGAATTTCTTGGCTTGTGCTTTCACTCCTAGCACTGAGTTGCACCCATACCCCTTAGCTGTAAGAAAACTAAGCTTTCCCATCTGAGTCCTTTTTTCTTTTTGCTTGCCTTAATCCCTCCTTTCTCTTTGTTGCGGAAAGCACTGTTTATCTTAATGGGGACAGCAAGAACACTCTGGCCGCATAATTGCCACGAAGGCTACAGCGTGGTCCAGACAGTACCAGTTTGCACTGATATTTTTCTGGAGCATGCCAACAACAAGCGGCTGCTGTGAGAGCTGAAAATGCTGCTTTTTTTTCTGTTCACATCTGCATTTGATTTTCAATCAAGACTTGGTTGGTGAAAAGCCAACTAATCTACAGTGCTTAGGGTTTTTTTGTTTGTTTTTAAGGGACTGGTTTGAGCCAAGTTTAGTACCACAGAACTAGTTTTTAATAATTTTTTTTCCCCCTGAATTATAAGTACTTTTGGATACGGACTCTTTCAAATGGATCTTGTGGGGAAATTATTATTCGCCATAATTTCTTTGTATTAGCATCTTGTGTATGACTGTCATGAAGGGCCAAGACCTTTCTGTGCCAGGTGCATTAGAGCACACAACAAAATGGCAGACCCCATTCCCAGGCCCTCATGGTGTCAAGGACGGTGCAGGGGAGATGAGTGCCTCCAGCTTCCTGCTCTGGAGCCAGGGAATCAGAAAAGTTTGACTTTTGTGAGAACTAGGGGAGGAATTTCCACAGGTTTTGCATGAAATGCCTGGCATTTTGTTTGGGCTGGTGTCACATCCTCTTCCATTTGCTGCTGTTGTGGCAGATTAAGAATTGGTCTTGTACTGAAGATACGTCAAAAGTCACCATTTAATCAGAAACTTCAAAGGAACTGGGAAAGGATCCATCTGTGACTCAACCATCTTAAGCTCTGGGTACCAAAAAGAGGAAAAGGTCTTGGATCAGAGTTTTCAGTTCTTTATGGCAATTTTTCTGTAGCAAAAAACACTGACCTGTGACTAACACAGCCTACAGAAAGACCTCTGGTATTGCTTGCTGTCCTTTATCAAGCTCCACTTGATACATAACACACTTTTAATAGAATTTTTTAAGCTGAACGTACAGTTAGTGTTGAAAGGTGCTGAACAAATAACCCTCTGAAACTACAGGTTCCTCTTAACGTGGGAAAAATGGGGAGGGGGAGCTCGCTGGCTGAGGGAGGGAGCAAATTAATCATACTGACAAAGAAAAACCATGAAAGGTAAAAGCTACTAATATAACACAGCACTATTACTGTGAACAATTAACACTCACATCTTAGTGCTTTCTACCTGTATTTTAACATGTGTTAGTGCAAAATCAGTGTAAAAATCTAACTCGGTCAGCCTGTTGTTATATTATTATTTATATTATATTATTATTATACCCCCTGTGGCCACACCAGCATGGCACTGGTGAGCATCCCTCAGGTGCTTTGCGGGGTCCCAAAAAGTGTCTCGCTGAGAGCTCCGAGGCCGTGCGAGGTTTGTGAGGGTGGCGATGTCGGGAAGGAGGGGGGGCGAGGTGCGGGGGCTGCTCCGGGGTGCCCCCGCACCCCCGCCCGCTGCCATCCCCATGGGGCTGCTCCCTCTAGCGGCATCTTTTCCATGGGATTAATTTGACTTTTCAGCCTGTAGAAGTTCTATGCCTTTTTTTTTGGGGGGGGGGGAAGGCAAGGGGGTAATTGTTTTATGCATATTTTCTATAGCTGGTGATTTTTCAGCTGAAAATGTAGGCTTTAGTGATGAAGGTCCACGAGTCCCATCCCTCCTCTGCCTTCCTCTGTTAGGGGGCGGGATGTGTTTGCTGCAATAGTTTTGGCTTGTTAGAGGAGTGGTTTAAATAGTTGAAAATACTAAATGACTGTGTGGTTGTAGGGCAAAGTACAGCCTTCAGAGGCCCATGCTTTCTCCTGCTGTATGGCAAAAGCTTGAAAGATCCCTTAGTAATGGACAGCCCGGAGCTAAAATCTGTCATTCTTTTCTGGTTAGTTTTCTTTTAGCCGGCAAAGATATCAACTACAGTCTTTGTATGGAAAACCTGCTAATTTCTCACCTACCTTCAATTTACTGGGTCAGTCCCAGTGGACATACATTTCAAAATATATGATAGTTGGAGGCTGAGTGTGCGGCTGCGGTGGCTTTGTTTAGGCAGCCAGCTGGTGCCAGTTGGCAGCCGTGTTTGTACGGGGCGGTAAAGGCTGAGGACAGGCGGATGCGCCAGTCAGTGCTGCCAGCAGCAGCGCCCGTGCGTACACGCTCGGGGCTGACACCGTCTTGCAGAGTGACAGCCTCTGCTCAGCCTTACGTGGAAAGTAGAACATGCAGAATTTTAAATCGCTACCTGTTTCAGTCTTTTGGGGACAGTTTTTAAGGAGCTTGGATAGCTTGGGCTGCCTTCTGCGGTGTACGTGGTGCCATCTATTGCTGCCTTCCCTGCGGCACCTACAAACCTTACCCTTGATGCGGTTTGTGCTTATGCCCAGTATATTTGCCTGCATATCTGACCTAGGCACCAATGTAGGATGAGCAATTTTAGGTCTTCAACTGAAATGTCTTTCCTTCCTCCATGCTTGGCCTTCAGAAAATGGTTTTCTTTTTTTTTTTTTCTTTTTTGGGAAGGAAGGAAGGAAAAGCGTTGAACTTCTGTTTACCTCATTTTGTTTGAACAGAGCCCTGTGTGTTAACCCTCCTCCGCACAATGAAACTCTGTACAGTGAAAACTGGCTAAGTGGGTCCTTATTCAGGATCATTCATCACCATGGCACTGCCTCGTGCACACATGGCAGATTTACATCAGTGAAACTGAGGAAGAAAAACAAAAGACCCATGATCTGAAGGAAGGGCTGGCATTATTTATGAAGCGCCAGTAATGCGCTGAGGATTAGATGAAGATCTAATCAGCCTTGCTCCGCAAGGGTGCTGGTGGCAGGGTGACATGTCACTGAACACTGCAGCGAGGAGGACAACGTGTTCGGCAACTTGGGGCTCCTTAGAGGCACGTTGTGGTGTGCATTTTGCACACTAGACTCCCCTCTTCGGCAGATGGGGCATGCACGTGGGAAGTCAGTCTAATGGTGAGTACAGACAGCAAAATTGTTTGAAAGAAATAGTGTTCTTGTTGCACTTGCTTATTTGAAGCCTCAGGACCTTCACTAGGCCAGGAAGCCACAGTGATAGTTTCAGATCCCACTTTGCTTGTTTTGTCCAAGCGAAATAAATGCCAAAAAATATCAGAGGGGATGCAGAGATGAATGGAGAACGTGCTTCTCGGAGTCAGCAATTCATCCTCCTTGAGGGGCTCAAATATATCCCTTCCCTTGCATCTCTGCGGTATGTCAGTGAGGGACCAGCAGCGGCTCTGGGGTTGTTGCCCAGGAGCCCAAACCCACAAGCCGGGCTCAGGCTGACTAAACAAGAGCATCATTAGGATGCTGCTGGGCTGGGTGCAGGGTGCGCAGGGTTGGCCGGCACCCGCTGCTCATTCACAAATTCTCAGCTTTTTCATGGCAACGGCAATACTTGCTCAAGAGCCAACTGCCAGGCCACGAGGAAGCCTTCTCCCACTCCCTGCGTCCCGGTGGTTTTTGTTAAAGGAGAAATTGCATCTCTTGGCACCGGTCGAGATGAGAGTTGTTCTGGTTTCCGAGGCGTTGCTTTGCAGTGAGTGTCTCCAGCTGCTGCACTCCCCTTCACTCAGGGCACTGACTCATGCTTTTTGCCATCACAATAAGTCTGTTTTCATAAACAAAATTAAGTGCGCTGTGTTTATTCATTAGGGAGATCTGAAGTCTCTCAGCAACCAAGAAATATGCTTCGTGGGATGAACTCTCCCTCCCTCTTCCCCCCTTTTCTCTTTTAGCAGCTAAGGGAAAGAAAAGGTTTGGGAAAACACTGGCCCGATGCTATCAGCGTGCTGATTCTGTGCCTGCTGATGCGCAACACCATGGCTGAAGAGACGGTATTGACTATTCGGCTGGGGTTTGGACATCTCACAGACTCAGTACGCTAGAGATGCATATTGTAAATCGCACAAAGACAAACAGGAAAATATGGGACAGGTTAATGAACTGGGCTTTAAACAACGGTCCAGGTAAGCCGAGCGCAGATGAGGGGTCCCAGCCTGACAGCCAGAGAGAGAAGCTATTCTGGCACATGGATGGTGCCAGCTCTCGGTGCTCCTCCGTACCAGTGGCTCTCTTACGGACGGTTTTGGGCAGGACTGGGCATGGGCATGGGCAAAGCCAAGCAAGGCAGGTTGCCTGATGCCCCAGTGCCCATGCCAGAGCCCTGGTGGCACAGCCGGCTCTGCTGCTGTTCTCCCTGTCGTGTCCCTCTCATCCCCAGCCTTCTCCTCTCCTTCCCACAGCGGGAACACAGCTGGATCCAGCCCTTGGCCTAAATGAGACAAAACTCAATTTCCCTACAGCACTGGTAGGTTTTGAGCTGGATCTGCAGGAAGGTGAGAGGCTCGTGCAGCCTCACCATGCCTGGACTCCCCACTTTTGGCTGCCCCTCCTCCCCGCTGCCCAGACTCCTGCAATTGCTGCCATCTGGGGTTACTGATGCATTGGTGACATCGATGCTTCTTCATTAAGGACTGAACTAATGCCCTCAGTATCATTTGAGAGAAAAGTCTTCCTGTGGTTAAGCCTGAAATAAAATTAAATCAGATGGAAATTGTATGGGTGAGTTTGTGGCAACAAGATGGATAAAATTTTGTGACTGAGACAACCCCTGTGCTCTCACTCAGAACAAGTGTAAAGGCAAGTAGCAACCGAGAGATGGCTTCAAGCATGTGAAGAGTCAGAATCCAATTAAACTAATAAATAAGTCCCTGTAATTCATACAAATTTTAACCTAAGCATCCAGATTTAGAGATTCTGCACCTTGGTCAGCTGCAGTACTGCCGAGGGAGAAGAGTAAAACACCAAGTTACGGAGCATTATTAAGACAGATAAATTCTGATGTTAGCTGAAGAAAATGGACTGGCTCAGAATCAGCAAGTCTGCATAAGGACATGTCTTGCTTATATCAGCCCACCAATACAGTTTTACTCCCTAATGTATGTTCCTTATTATGTTTTCCAGCGTGCCAGCACTGCTCCCTTTGAAATTTGGGTTATGTTATGGAACCCAAATCAGAGACTTGCAAAGCAATCTCACATATTGAGTGTGTGTTTCTGTTCAGATAGCTTTAATCCTGCAGAAGATAATTTAGAAGAAATGAATAATCCCCAAGGCAGTGGGGAGCAGCGAGGGAAGCAATTCAATCGGCCAGGTATAATGTCAATACGCAGAGAATTTAATCCCAGCCTCTAAAATAGCGAGATCGGGTTTGAACATTGGTTAATAAATCCATGTTATTACAGGGTAGAAAATATACCTTGAATTTCTACTCATAACAACTACTCAGTGACTTCTTTATTAGTATGCAAATTTTTTACCCATAGAAGAGGAAATAAATGTGGAATTTGCTGTCTTTGCAGCAAATGTAGAAGGTATTTTGGCCATTCTTGAAATCCCTGTTTCTACCACATACCATAAATGAAGTGAATACCTTTCACTTGTGCTTTGGAGGGATCTATAAATCAGAAACAAAGGACAGCAGAATAACAGGGTGGTGTTTCTCCTTCTAGAGCACCAGATACCCCGTGCCAACAGCAACAATGTCAACGTGAACAGCGGTTTCCGTGCCAGACAATTCTATAGGACTTGAGTTGCGGTGGTTGCTCACCTTCCAGCGCGCAGAGCCAGCCCTCGCTTGCCAGCACCCAGTCTTCTTCAGGGGTCATTCCTCAGTAAGAGATGCTGGCAGCGACCTCAAACTTCATGAATTTGGGGGAGCAGGAACATGGATATTGATCTGGGCTCAGACTTCTGATAACTGGATTCTGTCCCATTATCATTGCAGTTGCTGGAGCTGGGACTTTGGATGAGTCCCTTCCCCGTGCCTCAGTTTCACCATCTGTACAAACAAGGTTATAATATTTCCTTGAGAAAGTTGTGTGGGTGAAAAAACACTGCATAAAACCAAGGAATTTTGTAACTTTAAAATGTTTAAAATTTTGGAATGTTTTGATTTCTTTGTGATTGACAGCAAACGCAGGGGGTCTTCTGGCTTAGGTTCCCACGTGGAAAACTGGATACACTGATATGTGTCGGAGTTTATTGGCTAGAAAAGCACCATGTCGTCAAAAGTATAACCAGACTTACTGTCCTGGTAAATAGTCACAAGCATGTGACTGTGCCTAATTCTTCAAAGGAGACATCTTAACCTGCAGCCATTCTCTCTTTGTTGTTTTTACAAATACTATTTCAGTACTCTTCTGTTTCTGTTGCTCTTGGATTCTTTCACCACTGAAAAATGTTCTGGGTAAAGTGATGGCCAGGTAGAATGGGTAAGTCTAATTTTCAGCTTCTGCCAGGTCAGCCTCCGGCTCTGATTGCTTGTAAAACACGCAACAGATGAATCTCGTGCAGAAGTGAGTTGTCCTGTTCATCACCTTCAGGTGGTTCTGCTCCTCAACCCATACCTCCTCCTGAGAGATGGTGCCAGTGAGCCACCATTGGGTGCTGCTCTTTGCAAACTAGAGGTGTGTGGGTCTCAAAAGACTCTAACAACTTTTCTAAAAAGTCCTGGCTTATTTCAAATCTGCTTATTTCAGAAACTGAAAAATTAGAACACATAGAATACATACATAGAAGAGAACTCATCAAACGCATGACGGGCTCCAAGTCCACAAATGGGTCTGCATCTGTGTTAAGGATAGGTTGAAATGTTTCAACCAGCCAAAGCTTCTGGATATGGTGCCTTGGAGTGTCAGCCTCTAAAAAGTCACATTCAAGCTCAAACCTATATATCACATATTTAAACCAAAATTTGTCACCCAGGTTTGGAGGAGGGAGAAGCCTCGTGGTTATTTCTGTCACTGCATTATTTTTTTCTACTAAGTCGTGATGCTTATCAGGCATTGTTACTCAAAAAAAACAACCAAACAAACACCACCAACAACCAAAACACCCTTGTCCTCACATTTTTCTTTTAATCCACCGAATCCCTCTTATTTCCTTAAGTTCTCCTGGTGGAGATCTCACTGTGGGTGTCACGGTTTCAGCTGGGACGGAGTTAACTTTTTTTGCTAGCAGCTGGTGTAATGCTATGTTTTGGATTTGGGATGGGAACAGTGCGGTAGGGCACTGGTGTTTCTGATTGTTGCTAAGCTCTCAAGGCCTTTTCTGCTCCTCACACCACACTGCCAAGGAGCAGGCGGGGGGGCACAAGAAGTTGGGAGGGCATGCAACTGGGACAGCTGACCCCAACTGACCAAAGGGTTATTCTATACCATGGGATGTCATGCTGGGTATATAAAGTTGGGGGAATGGGGATGGTCTCACAAGTAACCATTACGTGTGATGGAGACGGCTGAACACCTGCCTGCCCATGGGAAGTAGTGAATGAATTTCTTCTTTTGCTTTGCTTGCATACGAGGCTTTTGCTCTACTTATTAAACTGCCTTTATCTCAACCAGTGAATTTTTTCTCATCAGATCTCTTCTGATTCTCTCCTCCACCTGAACAGCGGGGGAGCGAGCGAGTGGCTGTGTGGTTCTAGCTGCTGACTGGGGTCAAACCACAACAATGGGTGAGAAAAATAAAACAACCTTCATCATTAATCTTATTTCAGAGGGTTTCAGGTTGGCCAGAAGATCTGGGTTTGCCTGATATAATCTTAAGAAAGTGGATTACTACTGGACTGTAACCAGCACAAAATGGCTCTTGTTTAGATGCACCTTCTTGTAAAAAATACATGTTTAGTTTTACCTGTTTCTAAAGAACGGAAGGAAAATTTAAAAATGGATAATTGTTGCCAAACCCACTCCCTGTTGCATGAGCCAGTGAAGCTGTAGGGGCTGTGGTCAGAGAGTATTGATTCATGCAGGGTCCATCCTTGCTCTGGTTTCCATACCACCTCTGGAGGCCGGGGCTGGTCCCCAGCTGGCTGCTCTTTGCCGGGCGGGCTTGGTGAGGTTCTCCCAGCAGGGAAATGCGGCGATGGGCTCTTGGAGGCTAGGGGGAGGGTGCAGTGTTGGAGAATGAGGAAAAAGGCTGGGAAGTCGTGTAGCCATCACAGCAGCTGTGCAAACAGCAGTTTAATACAGAGCTGCTGTGATTAATAGAAAAGGTGTCATCATCTCTCATCAGCTGCTGTCCGGTGCGTGAAGCACAGTGGCAGAGACCAGCCCAGCAAAGCTCCCTGCTTTCTTATAGGGGAACTCAGCAGCACAAGGTGAACCGAGCTGCATGGAAGACTGGAAAAACAAGGTTTTCCAGACAAAACAGTTTTCACAATCATGAAATGATTCCTAATCTTGGCATAGCCTTGCCAGAGCTGGGGAGGGGTAGCTGGGAAGCCCCGGAGGGGAGGGCAGGGGTGTCTGCCTGCCTGCGCCCCAGTCTTGGAGAGGCAGCACACATCACCCCGAGCTCGGGAAAGTGCGTGCGTGTGTCTGGCTGGCTGTTGAGGGGGGGAAACGCTTCGCCTGGCTGCGCTTCTTGCTGTCATTGCGGGGAGGATTAGGGGGGGCACAAGCACAGCCCGGTCGCAGGCGTGGGACATGCGACGTGTGAAGCTGCAGCGGGTCTGCTGCCAGCGGGGCCCCCGGCCCCCCCCGCTCTGACTGCTGACCGCCCCGGGAAGCGTTTTCCACGGCCAGGACATTTCGGGCTCCCTCTGGCGCCGCAGCTCTGCCCCACCGGCGCGGGGGTCTCCGCGGGGTGGGCTCCCACGGGACCGTGGGGAGGGTGGCAGGAGCGGTGCGCAGCGGCGAGCGCAGCTCCCCTGCAGATGGCAGTGATATTCTGTGCCGCAGCAAACCCTTCGCTGTATTTCCCTGGACCTTTTTTTTTTTTCTTGCTGTGGAGAAGGCGGGGGGAGCGGACGGACGGACGGACACGACAAAACCCCAACCAACCCTCCATGCAGCCTAAAGAGCAAATTTTATATAAACTTTGCTTTGGCCTCAGCCTGCAGTCTAGAGGGAGCTGTGCTGTTGTGAGGCAAAGTATTACATAGCTCATTATAATATAAAAACCTAGAAAATGTAATATATGTGGGTATGATTCTATTACATTTATTCCTTCCATTTGTTTCTTATGTTATATCACCTTCTTAAAGGTAAGTGAAGCCAGTGCAGTTTCTTGCAAAAGCCCTGTATACATAGCCAGCACAAATCCAGATTTATAGAAAAGTTTGAGTTTAGAACTGGGAAAAAGAAAAAACATAAGGAAAGAAAGGCACTGCAGTGCTAATGGCAGACGGAGCTACTCACTGGAGATTTAAACTCAGAAAAGAAAGGTCTCTCTCTCTCTCCCCCCTCACGTTTTCCTTTAGTGAAGCCTAACATGAAAAAGCTTAGAAATGAAACATCTGTTGGGCTTAGATTTCAGTGGCTTGCTCGTGCTGATATAATCAGGCATCTGAGAAGGCTTTCATGATAATACTTGTCTTTCAATAAGCTCATATAAAGGGTCTGTGAAAAATTCACTCAGGCCAACTTAAACCTCCAGGACTATTTGTCTCAGCAGTGAGCTAGCCTTACCATGTATTTGATATATTAAGAGCGTTCACTGGGAGCAGGGCAAAGCTGAGACCTTAGTATCACTCTAAGGAAAAATAACCTGCCAGTCAGTGAAGCTTCACTTGGACAGAATCATAGCCAGTGGATAGAAAATACATGAATTCCCATCACTGTCATATTCACGTACTCTTACCTAGCACGGCGCGGAGCTCGTGTGGCCAATCTGTCACACTTTGTGGGGCCCAACCGCTGTGCAGCTGTTGAGGTCCCCATAAAACACCTGAGCAACTGCCGTGCTGCTGGCTGGGGACATTACCAACGCCTGTGCTGTGAAGCCACTTGATAAACAAGCCTGGAAAGTTTCGGGAATTAACAGCAGCACTCCACGGCTCTCATGGTAAGTAAATAAGGCCCCGTTTCCCATGGATGTTTTTCTTGTGCTGGAAACCCTTTAATTTTAATTTGGGATGGGGAAAGTGTGCTGGTAGTTGCAGTAAGCCTGCAACGCGTGTTCATCCTTCCTGCACACACTGCCAGAGAACAGGTGAAAACTTCGTCCAGCTCCGTCACTTGCCATGCGGCAGCACATGTGCGGTCATCACTGCTGACACTCATCCTTCCCCAGCCAGGCTGTCATTTCTCTTTCAGCTAGAAACATATCTGTATTTTGGTATATAAAGGGCAGCATTAAAGCCAGTGGCTTTAGCTACTGCAGCACAGATTAGGGCCAACTTTGCAAGGAGTCAGGCAGTACGATGTGAGGAAGTCTGCTGTCATAAGTTTGGGTGAGACCCACACATACTTCTGAGTCTTTGATGGCTTTTCATGCCTCGAGTTCACCTGGTGTATAAAGTTAAGGCACACAGGTTTGTGACAATTTCTGACATTGCAACAAAAATGTACATTAAAGGCGGGGGGTGATGGGGGTGATGGTGCACGGACCTGGCAAAAAGTCATTGATATTATCTGTCAAAACTAGTATGACTCAAACTTGACTCCTGTGTTCACTCCTAGGCTATCATTAAAGGCCTGCCACAAAATCACAGTATTCCTCTCTGCTCTGCTTTGCAGGGACAGAGGCTGTAATATTTTCCCCTCGGCCACGCTGCTTGCTGCTGCGCTCCCACCAAGGGCCGGGGGGGCTCATCGGCGCAGGCGGTCACTGCGGCTTTGCTGGAGGGAGGTTTCCGAAGGCAGACATCCTAATGCACTCCAAATCTTGAGTGGCATTTCAGAGTAGGCATTCTCGCTTGCTGCTCTCAGCTAGAGGTGGTGGCAGGGCTGGACTGCTCCCAGGGGGACCTTTGAGTCATATTTCCTCAGCTCTCTCCTCGCAGCGCTGCTGGAGGAGAGGGATCGGGGCAGCGTTGGGGCTCCCCGCACAGTGCCGGCGCTGACCCGGCTGTCTCTGACCCCCGCCGGAGGCAGAGCCAGGATACGTGCCAGCTGCAGGCCCAGAGGCCCGAGGAATTAAGCTGCAGTTTTTTTCTGCTGGTTTTGTACTGTCTGAAGCCCAAGGCACAGCCTCGCCCTCAGAGCAGTTAATATCACCCAGAAATAATTTCTTTAGTCGCATATACTCCTGTAGCTGTGCATAAATGTGCAGCTGGCCAAAGAAGGGGTTTTTTTAATGCATTTTAGCTTGATTTCTGAAGAAAACAAGGCTGGTATAGTGAACGCTGGCTGCTTGTTCCCCATGCCCCATCCCTGGCGTGAAAGTCCATTTCAGCCAAAATCCCCAAGCAGAGCTGGGCTCTCAATGGTAGTTAGACGGCTAATAGACTGCAATGCACAAGTATCCTTTTACTGTGTACATTTCTTATATCTGTATCTGAGCGGCAGATAGAGATCACTTTTATTTACGTGCCCGCCTGCCTCCGTGCTCTCCCGCTTGAGTTCAGCTGCGATTTCGATCCTGCTCCCTACCGAATGAAGAGGTGCCTTTGTGCTGCAGTCACCCCTCGCGCCTGGATTTGGCCAAGCGGTGCGCAGCGCGGCTCCTGCCAGCCTCTCCCGCCTCCCCCTCCCCCCTGGCTTTTAGATGAAGTGGTTCCTCGCAACCTCGGCAATTTTGCTGTGCCAGCAGTCTTGCCCTCCGGTTTAGACAGAGCTCAGATCCTGTGCTGTGGCCTTCCTTATATAAAAATAATTCAAGCTCCTCTGCAACATGAGTTGACTGCGAGGATAGCTGCTTGCAGGAGCAGACAGCCCCGCTCCAGCACGGGAGGTGAGCAGGGGTCGGGAAGAGGAGGACAGTGTTGGGTGGGAGCTCATCATCTCTCCTGCAAAGCTCCCTCAGCAGCAGCCCAGTTGAGCGTGGCCACCTGAGCAAGCCAGTGATGATGCATTTAGAAAAGAATCTGGTCTGAAGCTGAAAGGCAGCTTCTTAAATTGAGTAAATTACATTTGTATTAAAAAAAAAAAAAAACTTGTAAATCGCATATTTACACAATGGAGCACGCGAGCAAGCGAGTTTTCTCATACGAAACCCAGATGTTCATTAGAAACATGAATTTTTCTTCCTTGCTGCTACCATGAAAAGCAAAACTGGGAAAAAAGTCAGCTATGCTGAAGGGGTATAAAGGAGTGAGTTAAGTGTGCAAAATCCAGGAAATTTCCCGTTAAGACTAAAAATCTGGGGTACCGCTGTAGTCTTTTAATTTGGACCCAAGATATAAATTAAAGCCAGAGTATCGGGTCAGGTGCTCAAGTTCTCAGCCCTTAGCAGTGGAATTTCCAGGTTAAGTTACTTAAATTTTCCTGTTGCTGAATAAAGCTAAAATCCTGTGTGCCATATATTTGCTCATCATAAAATGTTCTCTCCTAGCCAGTAACAGCTCCTTTGTTGGCGAAGCCTGTCTGGTTTATGAGCTTCCCAGCCTTTGTACAGCGTACTGGGAGTTAAGAACTTCCACATGGCGCTTGCTCTGAGGCTTTTGTGAATAAGCAAAGCAAAGCGCTTGCTCTGTGTCCAACAAATGCATCAAATATGGTTTGAATTCTCTGTTTTTAAATGCAAAGGATAATATTGATTTTGTTAAGGTAAATGTCTTTAATTGTACGCTATATAAACTCGACTCTTACTGAGGCATAATGGGCTCTGGGCATTCTTCCAGCACAGCAGTATGAAAATGCATCTTTTAGTGTCTCCAGTAGAGAAATGCAGAATTAAGATTTAGATGAACAAAAATTAAATGGAGTACATGCCCCAGTCTCTAAGAAGCATATTCTGATGCAGGTGGACATTTACACAGATGGAAATTAACGCTGTATAAAAGCAAAAACTCTGTGGAGTACCTATTGATGTGCAGTGTTTAGTGCTTTTAATTGGGATGGTGCTGGTGGGAATAGAAAATTAAATGAGGGGAAATAGACAGTAAGAGCAAATGAAGAAGTTTACACAATTGCCACTGTATGAATCAATCGATCTTATCTACAGAAACCGGCATGGGCTCTTGATGAAAAGGGGTACTGCGCATCTCGTTCACAAAGAAGTACTCCGTTCTCTGAAGTCCTTAAGCACGTTCCGTTTGTGAGTATTTAGAAGGGTGATAAGGACAAGACACCTATTGGGTGGGCGACTCACCCACCTGATGTCAGTTTAGCAAAGGTGATAAAGGTATTTAAGAATAGACCAAACAGTCACGCAGCAGATGATATCCTTTCATTTATTGCTAAACTACCATAGTACAGGCAATATATAAAAATATTTTACAGATAGCAAAAAATCATTACATTGGAGGTTAACAATGTTGTTGTAGGAATGTGAATGATATAAACTCCTTTTCAGTTCTTAAAGTTAGGCTTTTGAACAAACAGTTTGATTAAAAGGACATCTGTTAGGATGATTTGAGTGACAATTGGGCACTCGTGTATCTATTAACACATGGTTTTACCCGAACATAGAAGGCAGGGCTTCAGCAAGGACACTTGGACTTCAGTGAGAGGGGGATCTTTTCATAATTATACACACACACGCGCACACATACACACAATATGTAAGTCCCAATTCAGCCACCACTATTAAGACTGAGCTGTACCTTGATTCTCTATTCCCAGGTCTCACCACACTACTTGTGCAGTAAGGTACTGATCAGCATCAGTAAAATGATTTAATCCTGGAATAACTAATTATTCTAACAACACAGCTGTGGATTTCTGGGCTATTACAAATACATAAATCATTATTCATTTTTGTGACTCAATCATTCTAGAACTTTCTAGCCAATTTTGCTATAAGAGTTATGCAAAAGGATCTCAAAAGACTAACTTTTCCCCAGATAACCACTCGTTTGCAGCCTATATGCTCTTTTACAGTACCAGCACCTTCATTTGAAATTTATTGCAATATGGGTCAGGTACCAATTGATTTGTTTTGTACCCCAGGAACAATGACAATGGCTAAACAAATCTTAAACAGACTATAGTAGATGAGATACTGACTGGTGGTTAAACAAATTGCTATCAGCTGTCACCCGCTGCAGTTATAAAGTAGCAGACGTTAAAAAAGACAGATGTCAATCTTATGTCAAGTGTTCAAAAAGCTGGATTATTCATTCTGAAGTGAGATTAATAAAGAATTACAACTTTCCATGTGTGATGGCAGATAGATGCCTTACATTTACAGGTAAGAAATCACTGCAATGTAAACGATGAGGAAAACAGTTGATTTCTGGACAATTTGAAATTCACCTAGTCTAAACCCAACACTGGCATCTCTTCCTATTGCACAGGAATACGTAACATAAATAATGAACACTCAGAATTGCAGATAAACTGGAACATCAGATGATTTTAAGTGGTGCAAAATTTATGAAGATCTGAATCAGTTTAAGATTTGAAATTAAGACAGTCATTTTCTTGAATCCCATCTGGCAGATAATTGCTCCCTATTAAGTAGCGATTTGGAAAGAAAGTCAGGGGAAAAAGTCAGATTGAAATATTTAGAAACATATTTCTGAAGTGTTTAAAGCTGTCTTTGACGTCTTTGGAAAATTTATCAGATACATCTACTTTAGGACAATAACAATTCAACAACAATTGCATAGAAAATTAATACACTTAGAAAATGAAAATTGATCCTTTATAAATACTATCCTTAATCCAAAAGGTGTTGCATATTTGGTCAGACAAAAAGCATAGACACTTTTTTGTAAAGATATGGATTACAAAATATACTTTAAAAAAAACATGCTAGCTAATTTGAGAACTGTTTTAGATATGTTATTAAGCAGCAGCATTTTATACAATAGAGAATAACATAGTGCTGGTTTGGGAAATATTCTACATTCAGAAAATGCTGTATTCCTACAAGAAGAATGGAAGTGATACATATTTACATGGATACAAGTAAAGCAAGTGCAAAACCCATGGCTCTTCTACATTCTTTTCTACCAATAAAAACACATACATTAGACACTTTCATTCCATTGCTGTTGTTCAGGTCTTACATTTTGCTCATTCTCATGGAGAAAAACAAAAACGGGACTTCATATTTCATTGCAAGTATCTTCACAAGCAATTACTCTCCTGGCAAACTGTACTTCCAGCACTCATAACTGACGAAAAAAATCTTCCTGATATCTGTCCACTCCCATTCCACTCTCAGACTGTTTACATATCATGAATGATGATTTTATTCTACGTATTCATATATTTGATGCAGAAGTTTATCAAAGCTCATCCTGTATTTGCAGCCAAAGCTTGGATGGAAAAATGGAAATAAAAAAAAAATGCACACACACACACAAAAAAATGAAAGAGATGAACTTTGAGTCCCAACGAGCCCCATGTACTTTGCATGGTATAACTTTGATGGAAAATGCATTAGAGTTGTTCACCCCGTAGACAATATATTTGGAGGCCTTTGGTACAATGGCAGGAAGGCACTGTGGTGAAACATTCAGATAACTGAGGAAAGACAGAATTTCCTCATGTGCAAATATGGCTATCTTCCAGATAAAGTGAGAACAAATTACTCACAAAATGGTATTAACTCTTCCAAGGTTAAGCTAATGCTTCTACAGAAAAAAAGCAAGTTGTATTAAGTAACAAAATATTAATACTGGAAAAACACCGCATAGCAAGAACAGGAAATAATTTAGTATTGTATATTTTGAAGTTCTTCAGCCTAGCTATATAATTTTAACATAGCAGTTTTCTTTTTAAAAAGAGACAACAATGCGTAATGCTATGGCTGAGGATACTCCTTTTCTCCAGAAATAAATATAAAAGTTGGTTAAAGCTGTATTATTTAACTAACAGTTGCATGTAAAAGCGGATAGAGTAGCACAGCCTGACCTCATGTAGCTGTAACTAGAACCACTAAAATGTAGTCTCTATTATATACATCTTATGAACCCTCAATCCAGTAGCTGGCTTTGTGTGCCTGCATAGGTCTGGTTGAGCCAACTACAGGATCGTGACCCAGGTTTGTAATAGTGTGTGTGTGTGTATTCACATATAATCATATGTATATAATATATCCACTTATAGATAGGGTTATATTATATAAATATACGTGTATATGGACCTACACAAACACACATACAGATTAATATTTATGCATTAAAAATGAGGAAGAAATACAGCAAATGCGAGCATGAGTAAAGCACTTGTAGCACATTTTAAAAAAAAAAAAATCCTCTCCCCTCTCTATAGCCAAGTGCCCAAAGGAACACATAAACGCTGTGGAAATCTTAACCCTCGGTTAAAGAGCGCATGTTTCATGTGTGCATCCTGCAAAGCAGCTTCGATGGAGCATTGCAGGGGCTCAGGGTTTGGCTGCCTGGGTCCCTCTGAA
The DNA here is from genome assembly GCA_008711295.1 of Anarhynchus alexandrinus. Classification (NCBI taxonomy): domain Eukaryota; kingdom Metazoa; phylum Chordata; class Aves; order Charadriiformes; family Charadriidae; genus Anarhynchus; species Anarhynchus alexandrinus. The sequence continues at coordinate 2,764,465 of VUYV01000044.1, forward strand.
CGCTGGAAAGCCTTTGCTATGAGTCTGCGTTTTTCTTGTCTGCTATACACATTTATGCCTTACAGTAAAAAGGGGAGAAAGATGCTTAAATGATCAATGGGGGACAGTGGCAAAAAAAACCAAAACAAAACAAAAAACCAAAAAAAACCCCCAAAACAGGCCGCATCATGAACACGCATACTGCAATGGCTCATCGTGGGAGAAGGTTGCTGGTGGAGTTGGTGTGCAGTTATCTGACTTCGAGATCAGCCATTCATCTCTATACAGAGGACTATTGACAAGCAGTTGCTATGGACAATCACCAAATAAGCAGCAATATTTTGAGACTACATCAGTGCGTCTACAGCTTTGAAAAGAAGTTCATGTTCTTTTTTGATACTCTATTTAAAATCCAGCAGTAGAAAAGTTTCTGTCAGTTATTTGGTGATTACTGTTTTTTTGTGAATGGTTTTTTTGTTTGTTTGGTTGGGGTTTTTTCAATTTCTAATATACTTTACAGGTTGGAGCAGGAAAAATAGATGGTTGGTTTTGGTACTTCCAAGTGTGAAGTCTGTGAAACCAGGAGACATGTTTGGTCTGTTCTTTTACTCAGCTGCAGCAAAGAACTTTTGACAGGCAACTTTTGGCCTGAGGAATTTTTCAAAATTGTCCCAAATGATGTCAGACTGCATTAAAACCCCATAATATATGTCAGATTCTGGCAAACCGGCAGTTTTAAAACAATCCAAAATAGCTTATTTGGGGCATGTAAGCCAGTCGAAGTACTATACAAGTGCTGTTTAATGATCAATAATTCCCCTGTGCAGAAGTCATTTCAGCTCGTCCAAGCCTCAGTTTTGTTTCTGTAAAAGTCAGCAATAAAACAGGCTGTTTTCACCGCCGCAGGTAACAGCCTCAGGCTTGGCTATCTCAACATTTGCACTGATGCAACATGTGGAACTCACAATATGAGCACCGGAATGAGGCATCCTCAGCCGGCGACTTTTTGGTGTTGCTGTAATGGGATACAGGGGACTCATTGTGACAAAAGATTTGAATCTCACAAAGTGGACTAATGCCTGCTACCACTTGCTGTCTACTAGTGCTGCCAGTGTGTGTTAGCAGTACTTAAGGGGAAAAAGAAGCAAACTCCCTAAGTCGCATTACGGATGTCAGTTTGGGATCTGCAATCGGGAAGGGCTCTGCTCTGGTTCCGGACCTGGGCTTGGTTGAACCCAGAGCTTAGAGCTGCTCCTGTGAAATTCAGATTTCAACTTAAGACCCAAGATTATAGGTGAGCCCTAGGTCAGGTGTTCTGGAAAGCCTGATGCTTCTATCTCTAACTCTAGAACTGAAGACCTTGCAGAGTTTAAGTGCCAGCTTTCAGTGACAGAAAATATATTCTTCTCAATACTCCTGAAAAGATTTCTGTTGAAGTGAGCACATACTCTGCAGGGTTTGTGCAAGATCTTTCTTGCAACATTGGGGAACCAATTATGCAGCTGCTCTCCCAGTCTGCTGTGTTCATATGACCCAAATCCTGCTGTGAGCATGTGGCCATGGTATTGAGCAAAGTTTACTGTGAAACAACTGAGAACAGGATAGATTCACTGTGTTTTCTAGAATAGCGCTCAGGCTCTGCACTCTTAAAAATATCAGTGTTCCTCATTTACAAAACCAGAAAAGATTACTACATATTTCCTACAATATTATGTCTATTTTTTACTGTACATTGATTATCCACTCACGATGCCTTTTTATCACACTGTGGTAGCAATGACACACCAAAATGTTATAAACTTGCTAGCTGTACAACTGCAGATGGCAGCGGTTACCTCTTATCGCGCTAAGCCTGTGGCAGTACAGTATATTCTAACACATGAAACAAAACATAACAAACATACTAACTCACGTGGAAATTTAACTTTTCCAGAAATTGCTGGTAGCTTTGCAAAGCTAAAGAGACGAGGTGTATATAAGCAAGTGTATACTTTTTCTGGAACATACGGTTTCTGTAAGATGCAATTCTTTTCCTCTGCAGCTTGTGTGGTTAAATGTTACAGCTGCTAAATGAGATAAGTTACGAGCCAATAGCAGGTTCTATATGAAAAGAAACAGCAACAATTCATTAGAGAGAAAATATCTAAGATGTGTACACTGACTAAATATTAATAAGGATCAAACATAAAATCTTTGGATTTACTGCGACTCCTATATATTAATCTCTGTTTTATCTGGGTTTATTTTACCTTGGGACAGGTGTTAGAACTGCTGAATTGCTCTTTTCACTGCTTCTCTGTGAGCATCCTTCTCCTTCAAATTCCTATCCAGTCTGACAAGAAAAATGAAGAAAACTCCTGGATTCAGCTGACATCTACTGTTTGAAATACTGATCACAGTGCTCAGAGTCAGAAAAAAATGGCTTTTGATCCCAGGTCGGATAAAGGCTGAGCAAGCTTGGATTGCCTCAGTTTCCTACAACAATAAAATTTCTCAAAAGAGCTTTGAGACCTGGAGGGCAGGTCATTGTTAGTGAACTGCAAAACGTCGTTACTCTTTTATGGAATATATTACTCTTTCTTCCCCCGTTTCCCACCCCACCCAAATAAGCACTAATATATAACCTCCCTTGCTTTGTGCGGTGTTCAGGAGTGACATCTCACTTCTCCCTTATTACTAAGATAGATCGATACATAGACAGATATTTTGCAGCAGGCTTGAAGAGTTTCCTCAGACAGATGCTCTGTTATATGAGAACAATACGGTCTTTGGACAAAAGGAAGGGTGTCCTTCTCGATGTTTACAGAGAGAGGTGGCGAGTTGCTTAGTCAAGGCTGTCAGCTTGATGCCAATACATTGTTCCTTGCATTGAATTGGTGCCTTGAGATGAACAGTTAAGGAAGCAGGAGGTTGCAGGGGCACTGGAAGGATCTAAGAGGTCAGTTATGGAAGGATTCGGTAAAAGTTGTCTCTTCTATGTCTGATTTCTGGCAGGGAGTCCAGAAAATTCCTTCCTGATAATTTCATTAACTGTGAAATAAAAGAAAGAGGAAGAAATGTTAGAGCACTTTCAAAATCACAAGAAGTAAAAGCAATCCTTGTGCAGTTTGCTGTTAAGCTGAACACATCCCCTCTGGATTCATAACATAATTTTATTAAAACCTAAAACTTTAAGTCCTATTTACCCAGACTACGTATTTTTGGAAGGCAAGTGGGAAGGAGAGGAGAGAGGGGGTTTACACCATGTTCAGGATGCTTCAAGTACCATAAAAACACAACTGAGAAGATGTACCATGTGTCTAGTACATGCTACATCCCTTAAGTACACAACACTTTCCCTCTTTCACAGACATTTGCTTTACCTGGATTAAAAAACATAAGTATCTGTAAGTTTCTAAACATTTTAACATTTTCACTAGGCTGAAATAAGAATATTTTGAAAAGAGAAAGGTCAGATTTGGAGGAAATGTAGTGGACAGTGCTGAAAACACAGAGATTGCAATTCAGGTGGAAAAGCGTTGGCTTTATTGTGTTTGGGGGGTTTTGGAGTTTGGTTTTTTTTTTACATCTCCCTGTAGACTAGTTGCTCTACAGTTTTGTTATAGTTTGTTTGTAGGTTGTAGCGTAAGGAAACTTCCATGCACCCCTATGATACTCTAGGAGGCTGGGACAGGCTTGTTAATAAAGCTCAAGAGAAGACACGGAAGAACTTTGTTCTAAAATCAGAACAATATTACATGTTATATACAACAGCCATTCTCTCCTGTCTACCTTTCACACTTATTTGCCTAAAGCACTGTTTGGAACCTCTTGGAACAACAGTTCTCTCTCTAGGCTGCACTTTTATTAGGAGAGACCTAAAACATGAGCGTTTTAGTGCAAAACTCCAGAACTGCCTGTTTTGGGGCTCTATTTCCCATGCAGCTCCTTGGCACTGTATTCACCAAGAGGGTCCACGGGTCGGAAACTGTTTACCTACTTTGACAAATTTGCCTTAAAACCAAAAAACCCCACATTTTCTAAGGTTTCAGACCCCAGATCTAAATGATTTCTCCCTATTAATATTTAAGGGCTAAGCCAAGACTCAAACCAAAGACGACCCAAAGACCTTCACCCAAGACTGTTTAATCCTCAGGTATGCAGCTGTAAGACTCCCCCAAATTTAGGTGCATTTCTAAAAAATATTTATGAAAAAAAAAATTAATTAACATAGTATTTCAATGCTTCCCACAATTAAAAAAAAAGGTGCCCAATTTCTCATTGTGTCTGGGAAGAGGAACACATGTATTAATTTTTAATGTTATGATTAGTAGTTTGAAAGCTTCCTCTACTCTACATGCAATGGAATTTATCTCTGAGAAAGTAAAATAAATCTATGTTTTATGCAAAGCTCCATGTTATTACTGTACAGACGTCTGCTGTGGTGGGCTATATTCCTCAAGGACTAAGTATTTGCACAGAGCACAGCACAGGTGCTTGACAGTAGGAGCAGGGAGACAGCCCTCCACATTTCCAGGTACAGCAAACTCTCCTGAAGGGGCCCCACAGCCTGTGCCACACAAGGCTGTTTCCATCCCTCCATGCTTAAAAATCCCACCGTTAACAGCTCAGCATCTAGCTTTCTAATTCAGCCAGGAAATGCCTGACTTCTACCAGACTGGTGCCTCTTGGAGAGGACATGCTTTTTTGCACGGCTGACAGCAGAACTCTTGTCCTCTCTTGCTGGCCAACTTTCTACCTGCCACCCACACATGGTAACTTCTACCAGCTTTTTGGGTGAATTCTTGCAAATAAAGCACGTATGTGGGGTATTTGGTGTGTTGCTGCTCTGCAGTGCAAGCAAGCAACCAGTGGGAGGTGAGGTTGGTCCACTTTCAGGCAAAAAACCTCCTTCAGTGCAGTTAGAAGGGCTTCCTGTTTGCTCTACCCAGGAAATGAGAGGAGCAGGTCTTCAATGGAAATTTTTCACAGCCTCAACTAAAAATAGCAGTGAGGTAAAAGAAGTGGGCACCCACTCTTACAGGGTCATTTCCTTTCTAAAAACAAGTAGGCTGAGACTGCAGGCCGATTTATTTATCGACACATTTGTTTGAGCAGCCAGTGTACCAAAAATATCATGTACGAGTTTCCTTTCATTTAATACAGCCACCACTTGTGGAAATACCAGAGCCAACAGTCATCTTTGTCTAGGAAGGGTTAAATATTCAGTGAAAAATCAGCAGATAATTAAATGGTTTACTAAGCCTACAGTCTTTTGAGGAGTCCATTTTTGGTTCTGTTTCCCAGCCTGAGCTCTAGGCAAAGTGAAATCCGTCGTGCAGCACCAGCAGACCACAAGCCCAGCGCCTGGCCAGTGCAGGGACCTCCGCGCGCCAGCTCCGGGCAGGTCGGATGGTGTGGTAAAGGGCTTACTCAGCCTGCAAACTTCACTTTCCCTCCTGTGTGCTGCACGGGAGGTCAGCAGTGGGTTTTGTGGGCTGAAGTTATAGGGGGACTACAATCTGAAAAGAGCTAAAAAGTTGCAGGGGAACAGTATAGAACATTAACGCCACAGATGAGCTGCAGGACTGTGCTTGGGTGCAGTTGGGTTCTGTCTGTGTGAGCTCTTACAGGTGGCAAATTGGATTTTTGTTGTAAGCATCTGAATGACAAGGGAGCTTTTCCTGTTATCAGTTGGCCTGAATGTCCTGTAGTCACCCTGAACTTCACCTAAATCCACGTGGCGAGGGGAGTTAGGTGCAGTTTAGGCTGGGCAACACTAGTCTGGGAGCTCTAAGGGAAAGACGTGTAAATCAATGACTGTCCCAGCACAAAAAGTCCTAATCTACAACCAGAGCCCCTAAATCTGAGTATATAAATGTAATAAGAATGGATCCCAGGGCAAGTATCTCCCAGCTTGGAGCCACCTTCAGACCGAGTCTAGTGAAATCACGCATCTTTGGCAATCTGCTCCAGATTTGGGAGCACATGGATCCAGATCCAGCTGTAATCTCAGTGACTTGGGTTTCAATGGCAGGTTGAACAAAATCAGCAAACTGAGACATATCTAAACTTCAGAGGAAGCTGAGATCATGTGCTGAACTCGCTATTCTGAACTCCCATCTATCTTTTTTTGGTAGCATGGTTAAAATGTATCTCAAGTATCGGTTCTCATTATTTGCTCATTTCTAGCCAAGAGGAAATGGAGATGATGTGATGAATAAATAAAATATTGTTATTTAAGGTGCCTGGCATGTGGCAGCTCTGGAGCATACTGCTATTGATCCATTTAATGAGAGAGAACTGATTAAACGGGGCCATGAGGACATATGCCAAGATAATGAAAGATTAAATCATAAAAAAGGATATTGAAATTACAGCTGACGTCAGCCATCCAGACCAAGGAAATGCCTAGTTAGGCCTGAATCCCTTCAACATAGCCTCCGTTAGATACTGTTGTTGTACGAGTATTACAACAGCCCCGGTGCTTGGAGATCCCTAAGCTAGCTGAATGCAAAAGGCTGGCTGAAATCATGGGAGAATGTCTGCGTTCTTCTAATCACTCAGCTTTGATGGGATAGAGTCAGTCTCTCAGGCTCCAGTCCTCAAAGACATTTAAGACTCTAATTCACATCTTCTCAGATAGAAATCTGGAGTGTATTCACTTGCGGGATGATAGTGGGTTGTATTAAATACCGAGTTTCAACTAGTAGTCCAGAGACAGAAAACAGTCTCCAATTTTAGCTGGCAATGAGTCAGGCTCCTTGTAATTGATTATATACACGCACACACGCTCATATGCATGCGTACGCACACATTCACACACGCATCGGAATAACAACTTTACCAGCGTTATTCCATGTATATGTCCGGACTAACACCAATGAAGTCGATGTTGTCACAGCACTATACCCGCGGCAGTGACTGGGGTCTTGTGCGCTTTGGGTCTCATCAGAGGAGGCAAAGCTCAGCTCCAGTGGGCTCCTCCCTGCACCGGGCAGGGATCCTGCAATATTCCATGTTTGCTCCGCCGACGCGGCCAAAAGGCATTTTTACATGCAAAGCAAACACAAGACACGCAGGGAGGAACTAATGGCATAACAGGGACTGGGGAGGGAAGTTGAACCCTGAAGTTTTAGCGTGCCCTCCAAATGGGACCAGGCAAACCATGGTCCTAACGTGGTTCTAGCTGCTGCCTGGGAACAACGGGATGCTTTAGCCCAGCATGCACAACCCCATCTCTCCTTCCCTGCCCACCAGGCCCCAGCTACTTCAGGACAGCTCTGTGGTACACGAGTGGGGAAGAAAAAGAATGAAAAAAAAATTAAGTTAAATCAAATTAAATAAGATTTTAAACCCTTTAAGCCAAATAAAAAGGGGCATGACTTTTTAATTGAAAAAATAAATAAATAAAGGTTAAGAGAAACACACAGCTGGAGAAAAGGCAGAAAAATACCAATTACCTTTCTTTTTGATTGCTTGGATCAAAGATCACAGTCATTCTTTTTCATATAATGTTTTGTATCCAGCTAAGGTGTGTATCTATCAGCTCTGAAAAAGATTTGCAAAACCATTTTTGAGAAAAAAAGGTAACCTTTGACCTATGTTCCAAGGCCAAATGTTACAGTTTTCAGCTACTCTTTCATTTTGTGGTTTAATTTATTAAAAGGACATTTCAGCATATACAATACATAAGGCAGAACTTAACCGCTGACCTTTCTGTTTGCTCAGATCCAGAACTAGATTTTTCTTTTTACCCCTCTTTTCTCAACTGATAATATCTAAAAATAAGTATACAAAAAGTACACTCCTAAGTTGATCACAAAATGTATGCGAACTGCTGGTAATTTGATCTGAGACTTCAGAGGCACAGGAGGCCCATGCGTCTTGTAAGTCAGGTCAAAGACTAGTCACTGCCTTTTGCAAAATTCAGTTATATTATCATCTTAGTGGCCCAAATAAAACATGACACATTTATGCCAGATCCAAAGTCAGTCCCTTTTAAACAAGAGATCTAACCACAGTGGCCGTGTAAATTAGACTTTGCCTTAATTGTGAAGAACAGGAAAGATATGTGCAAAGAAATTATGAAAGTTAGTGTCTGCTTCAAACACACATAAGGTGAATTTTTTTTCTCATAAAATGGCAATATTTTAAATTCTGTTTCATTTTTTTTTCTGTCTGATCTTTTTAGATTTCTTTTGAATTCATAATGAAAGCATTTGGCACTTCTGCAAAACCATGTGGAAATTAAAAAAATAATTGCAATATTAAGGAGGAAAAAGTGTTGCTTAAAAACTAAGCTAGTTTTGAGTGCAAGATTCAGAAGTGTCTTTGCCGCTGGATTTCAGGTGACTATATATAGAAAAGAAATATTTTACTTGGCTCCCAAAGATTGTGCAGCCACGTATCGTACACTGGAACCTACCAGTCAGTACACAGCCTATTTTATATCCTGCATCCTGGAAAATCAGCTTTTGCACATGCAAGCAGAGCAACTAATTGACTGGTAAATACAAACTTAGGTGTATCAGGCACAAGGAGCCCAAACCCAACAAACTGTGTTGGGGAAAAATACTGGGTGTGTGCAGGGGGGTTGTTTTATAAATCAACAGCAGTGAAAGGCTTTCTTTTTTTTCTGGAAAATGGGGACGTATAACTTAGCTGTAAAGCTTTACTTTCATTAAACATCAAAGAAAGGTTTTAGTCCTTGTTGTTGAAATAATGCCAATAGATGCACCCTGCAACTTTTCTTCCTTGTCCTGCTTGTAATCTATGCAGTCTGTGTAAACTATAAACCTCTTCAACACCATCCAGCCCAACAGCAATCAGGTCACCTCCATTAATTAAGCAAACTCTTGGAAGAAGTTACTGATCTCAAACTAAGTGGCAATTCAGGTCCCACAATGCATTTTTGCTATAATAGTTTCAATAGACTCAAAACCAAACGGCATCTTTCCATGAATTTAACATCATAATATAGATATCTGATGGAAAACAGAATCTAAATAAAATGCATATTTTTGGCTAAAGCCTATCCCAACTGAAATCAATATCTAAACTCCTCGTGATTCACAGGATCTGGATTTCACTCACAACATTTAAATATCCTTCTCTTATATTTCAATACAGTTCCAGAGTGAGGTGCAAAAATAAAACAATCAATATCTATGGTACTATACTACCCAAAATCGTTAACAGGAAGCTGGGTGTGCCTGTAAGAACAGAGCAGAAGATAAAGATAGAATTTCTGCTAAAAAAAACTCAGTGTCCTAAACGCACTATACATCAAAGCTATCAAGAAGGAAATACTCAAAACACAAATCTGTCCATGACGCTACCCCAGAAACTTTAAGGATTTTCTAAGTACTTTCATTATTGTCACTGTGCTTCCAGAAAAGATCAACAGCCTACTACTACAAAACAACTGTGTTAAAACTGTCAGGAAAAAGTGTGACCTAGTGGTTACAGCAGAAGACTGGATAGTGGCACTCCAGAGCCTGGACCTCTGCTATATCATCATCTCACCCTATGACTCTGGCCAAGTCCAAAGTATCCCTGAAGGACCAGATTTATCACAGGTTTGCTTTGGTCTGAAATATGCAGAAAGACTGTGAAGGTCACAATCAGGGAACTTAAATAATACCCACCTAGCTAACAGAAAAAAGCCTGAAATGATGACGACCTGCATAGAATGAGCCTATACTAAGTGTGTGGATGTAGTAGAAAGCAATCATTTTCAAAAGTCCCTACACGGATGTTTTGAAGTCTTTCGGTAGTTTAGATCCCAAACTACCAAAGGCACGAGGCTCTTAGTCACTCTAAATATTCTAATAGGCAATAATTTAAGTTACCAACTTAAAACCTTTAAGCCCATAAATGTCAGTCAATGTTGGAGTGCTCAATACCTCTAAAAATTAGGTCTTAAGTATTTCTATTAGGAAATTGAGCCAACATAGGCAACGGAGAACACTTTGAAAACCCGTTCTGACTTTGCTGTATAGCATCTAAAGTCAGGAGAATAAGGAGCATTCCTCGGCCCTGAGGATGCCTGGTCCTGGAAGACACTGAGGTACCACTTGTGAGAGGCTGCACAGATCTCTCTCCACTGACTGTTTGGGAAGTCTGGGACTGGGATCCCGAGACAGTTGGTAGCCTGAATAATTTATTTTAGACAAACAACCCTTTGCTTTTGTTTATTCATGCATTACCCTCAGACAGAAGTTGGTACTCTACAGTTCCCTCCAGCCAAGTTCTCCTCAGTGATACAAAGCAAAGTGACCAATTACAGGGGAGGGAAAACAGGGCAGTTTGCAGCAGTGGAGATAACGTGAAATCTGTGCTGCTCTCCCTGTACTACCTGCTCTGCAGGGAGCTGTTGGGTGCCTGTCCTATTTTGCCACGCTTCACTTCAGCTTGCTACACAAATGGTTACAGTCTTGTAAATCAGTAATAAGTTGCACCTGAACCTGTAAGTGATTAGTAAAAAATCATTACACTTCTATGGCCAGAGGACTTTCACACAGTTAATCAGTTAAAAAAAGAACTGGGTGTTAACTGGTTATTTAATTCCCTGGAAGACCAGTTTATTGAGACCCCGTAGCAGGAGGACTGAAATCTGAAATGCAAACAATATATGGGAGACTTATATTGCTTAGAAATTCCCTACTCTCCTGGAGCAACAGGTGCCAAATGTTACCCTAAAGTGAGCTGAATGGAGGAATTCTAAGGCTGAGCAGGTGCCATTTGTGCTGCTTTCATTATTTAATCCGTTTGATCCCTGTTTGAATCTATTGGAAATCAATGTTGAGTTTTCTAGACTCCTTCTCCATGAACCAGGAAACCGGGGTTATGGGATATTTGTAGGACACACATGCACACACGCACGAGGTTTCTCATCCTGGGTAGTTGACTAGAACAGTAAAAGAGCAATTTTTGCTCCAGAGTGTGATTTCCTGTTTGCTTGATGGATTACAGTATTTAGTCATCAATTTTTTATCACATGATTCTAAGATAGGCGCAAACCCTGCCTACGCATCGACTGGAGGAAGACTCCGCATCAGCTGGCAATCTGGACAGTGCACCTCCAGGCACAATGCCATGCCCTTTCCCTCCCGCCCCGTTAGGCTTCAGCATATCACAGAGGGAAGCCCTTGGAGCTCATCTGCAAGCTCAGTTCCCCCGCTGTAAAAAAACCCTTAATTTAGAGGAGTTGCAGCGTAGTCACTGCATGAGCACAATGGGAAGAGGCACCCCATCAAACTGGGGTATTTCTTTAAATCTCATTTTCAGAACCCTTTTTCTTCTTGGTCCACAGCGCTGCACATACTGAGCCTGAACCCAAGGGAGGGCGTTCAGGGTGGCACCCAGTGCCAGGCGCTGCCAATCTCCTTCATGGGTTACCTGGCAAAGGACTGACTCCCAGTATTAATGCTGGCACTGCTGGGAACTATATGAATATGAAGCAAAAGCTCTTGTATTAAATTTCCTAAGACTATGATAAATAACCTGTTTATTTATTAGAAAAACCCTTTAAATCTGTTTAGTCACTACACACAAGGCATAACGGGGCTGCAACAAGATGTGATAGCTTTGGTGCAGTTCTTCTACGAGTGTCAGCAGCCACTTTGGAAAGCGTACCTTGAAAGTGGAAAACTAGATCAGCCTGGGTGTGATGAGGAACTCCAGGCCGCCGTGGATTTGGTTTGTAGTAGCTTTCCATAACAAAGTCTTTTTTTAACTGACTTTCTTTCTGCTCACATATATTTAGATATGACTTTCATTCTGCAGTACTCTGATGCCAGATAGTTTTGGCTGAAATTGTAAGGGAAGGGACACGTGTTTGAGTCATGCAGTTGGCTCTCTCTAGTTGATAGTTAGCAAGTTACTGAGAAAAGATGAAGTTTGTATTTAGTTTTAGTTAACATGCAATGAGACCAAGTAAAATATTCCAAGTAGAATATGCACGTAATAAATAAATATACAAAAACTTATACCAGAAGGGGATGAAATTCATTTTCTTAAACCACATTACTTGGCTAAACCAATACAGAAATATTAGGCTGATGGACTGAAGCTTAAGAAACACAAGGCAAGAGTCTTCATTTTGTCACTCCGAACTCTTGATCTAACTCTGTGGCAGCTGCTGCTGCGGCAAAGCACCAGGGTGAACTGTGCTCCTGTCTATTTTTGCGTGCGTGGTTTGGACCTGATGAATTTGCTACATAACTGCTGAGATAAGCAGTGCCATTTCGTATTAAGACATATTTCTTTTAGATTAAAAACAGCAAAACCAAAGGAGGTTGGTGGGGATTTTTCTTACAGTAGCTTGCACCTCATGGTTTAAAAGCTAATGAAATTGGTATTAGATACCACAATGCCTCTAAAATAGTAACTGCCAGCAGGAAAAGCACACAAGCGATAGCACTATTTATTCACATGTCACTTTGCAGTTTCATCATTCTCCTAGACTTAACCTATTTACTAAGAGGCGATATGAGTCATTCAGCGAAGTGTTTCAAAAACAGAGAGTGAAAAGAGAATGGATGGGAGAAAGCTATTTTTTACAGGAAATAATTGGGGGGTAGGAACCAAAGAACAGTTACAGCATGTTCAGGATTAGCTGAAAGCAACAAGAATAGGCAACGCTGCTGCTTTTTTTTTATTTCTGTCACAAAGGAACTACCAGAACAAATATTTAATTGAGGGGAAACAAACCATTTAACAAATATGTAATTAAGGGGAAACAAACTGTATTACCCTTCCCTTTAGGCAGTTTTGCAGGGGATGAACAGTCAATAATGTAATCTATTTTCTTCCCTTGAGCACTAGCGCTTATGTCTATTAATCCACAAAACTATTTACTGGCTCTAATTCTCTGGCATCTTATCTTCTGCTGTGTCTTAACTTTGCAAGCGTCCCCACTGAAAGGCTTGTGGATTCTTGCAGAACTTGGGCTTCTCCAGCAAACTGGGTTTCCCTCCGAACATGTCTGAACTGAATTTTGAGCCTGGTTCTCAGGAGAAAACAGCCAGCAGAAAATCACTGGCCCAAGGTAACAGAGAAGATGCTCAAGTGGCCTACGAACAATTTTGCCAGACAAACCAAGCTCTCCTCTGGAACAGGCATGCAAATAACCTTCTGCTTGCGATTACTCTGCTTTCACAAACAACTTTGGAGCAGCGAGCGCAAAGAAGGCATATGTTTCTTATGTGCCTTATTTTAAAGAGGATTATGGGCAGTAGGCACACTGTTTGTAGTGAAAAACACTGAGCATGGGAACACATGAAATCACTTTTGTGCACAGATTATTTTTCTATCATGACTCCACATCCTTCAGCAAATGAATGTCTGGGGCCAGATTCTTCCCCCCTTTGCATTAGACACTGAATGGTGAGCGTTGTTTTAGGAGCCCTGGTACCAGGAACTGCCTCTGCAGGCGACGGTGAAGGACAGGCGCCGCTAGAGAGGTCTGTGGGTCTTGGCAATGGGAGTCCAGGACAGCCGAGAGCCTAACTTTGGGGCTACAGTTACGAATCCCAAGTTAGCGGGAAAGAATCCAGACCATTAAATATTTAAGTGGTTATTGACAGGGTGTTACAATTCACTTATAACAATGTCAGGGAGGTGTCACATACAAGATACTGCATGTCTGCCCACATCCATCTGTTTGCTTTTATTTTGCACTTTGACTGTAAGTCCTTTGAGGCAGGAACTGTTCTTTTCCTTTGGAGTTGACACAGCATCTGCCACAATGGAGTTCTCATCCGTGCGGGGGTTTCTAACATAAAATAATGTAACAATAAAGATACTAAATAATACTACGGACTATATCTATAAATCAGAGACCGTTATGAACTGAGAGGGAGGGCTAATTATATAAGACACCTTTAACTACAAAAAGGACTATGGGGAGTAGATACCGTAGGTGACTTTGCATCTCACCTCAAGAAGGCCAGGAACCTCTGACAGTAAATAGCTTGAGAGCATAAGAAAAATGTATGTGCATCATCCAAATACTTAAAACTTTCAATTTGACTCAATGGCACAAACGATAAAACTTTTGTTCTCAGAATGAAAAGAAAGGAAAAGAAAAGGGGAGGATATAAATTACCAGAAACAGAACTGAGCTCCTCGATGTGCAATAGCTGTTGAGGTGACTATCTTTAGCCGAAGTGTAGCCAGCGCTATTGGGGTTGGGCAATTCCCAACCTCACCACAATAGCAATAACCTACATTTGTTCAGAAATTAGCCCTCAATTATTTGCAGACCTCCCATCCCAATTCCAGATCAAGATGTAGGAACAACCACCCAAAGAGACTGCCCCAGGGAATCCTTCCCAGGAATTAATGATGAGCCATCCCAAATTTTCCAACTGTGAGGTCTGAGAGCTGTGGTATCCCCATGCAACCCAGGCAGGAGGTGAAATACTATGCTCATTGCAGTGTCTCAGGGGCATGCTGCAAGACGCTGCAAGTACCTAGCAAGACCATCTAATCACTCCCAAGTTCCCATCAGCTGTATGAAAACATTCTCCTTTATACGTGAGTTTGCATAGCCAGCTCACGAGCTCTGCATTTGTAGCTCATATTGAACCTATTAGTTTGTATTTAACCATCCATTGCTACACTTCCTGGGAGAATTCCAACCAAACAACGAAGGCTTTGGAACCACATCATGATAAAACACCCTCTTGCCTAAAATAAAGATAAAACTTGCTTACGTTTGATATGATCTCATCTGACTACAGAACACATTCAGAAGCAATTGGCAGGCCGTCCCCTCAGCTAGGAACGTGGACTGAATGGGAACACTGTTTGTCCTGCAGTTGGGGAACTAGTCACAGAGAGCTGGAAGAGACAGTAGTAGTGAAGTGGAAGGCCAAGATCACCATAACTCTTTCTGAGCAGTCTTGGAAGGAGATTGACCGCCAACACAAATGAAATGCCCCAGCTAACACACACAGCATAATGAAACTGTATGAAGCCACCAGATATCTTCCGCAAGGCCAGATTTTTAAAGGTATTTTGGTAGCTAACTCTCAACTACATAACTGTGGATTAGACATCTAGCCACTTAAAAAGAATCAACTGTACAAAGAGACAAGATCACCTCTCAGAATCTGGCCTAGACTGTACCCAACGTTTCCCTGACAGACGAGATGGAACAAATGTTGGGGAACACCAATAGAGAATGGCTTACAATAGGAACTGGGGGTTGTCCTTTGGGATGAAAAGCAGCAATGGGATGGTTTTTGTACTGGTAAGTGCTGACTTATCAGTGGGGAGGTAATGCTGACTCCTTGCATGCTCCTTGCAGCACCATCATGAGAAAAGCTCACAGGGTCTCTATGCAGCACTTCATCATCACCACCATCATGGAGTGACGCTGCACAGCATTGCAACAATCCCTCCTCTAAGACATGGGAACAGCTCTGATGGCTGACCAGCTGCTGTGCTTTGCCCCAGGCTCAATGTGGAGGAGGACAGGGGAGCAGCCATGGTGGGAAGAAACCCAGCTGAAGCAATAGGACCTCTGTCCCTCCTAACCTGCGCTCCCCCGTAACTCATGACACCCAGAGACTTGCCTGTGGGCTGTAGCACGTGCTGCAGAGCCTGTCCCAGCCAGCTCCAGCTCCCACGCTGTTCCTCAGCACTGCAGGACTGCCTGGCAGACAACGCAGGTGCAACACTTCAAACCACACTGTAACTACCCGCTGGCCATGGCACTGCTGAGCCCAGCAGCAGCAAAACAGGCAGGTGCCTGGTAAAGGGGAGGGAATATCCCAGGTACTACAAAAATGCCACATAAAGAGACATAAAAATCAAAGTAATTTACTGGTGGGAAAAGACAAACTAACCAAGAGGCTGGCTCTTCCCCCTTTGCAGCCAAGAAGTTAAAATGCACTCAAGTTTAAGTGGGTGGTTGAGTCATGGTGACTCCAGAGCAGGCTCATGCTACAGTGGGTGCTGGGAAAGGGCAGAAGGAGCATCGCAGAACTGAAAACTCCCCCATTTTGTGCTGACAGCAACCAGTGACCTTGGGAGAGCCCTGTCAAGCAGAGATCGGTTTCGTTTCATGGCCGAGCCAGCAGGGAGGGTGAGGTGGGAGCGTGCTTTGCCCCAGCTGTGCCATGGGTCACACAATGAGGGGTAACCCTCAGCATGACTGTAATCAACACTAAAAATAATAGCGCAGTTTATATTTGGGCTAGAAATCACCACTGTTAATATCAACAGCCAGCAGAGTCTCCAGAGAGGGTTTGGTCACTGCTGACCCTGGCTGAGATCTGAAGGATTATCAGGATGGAGAGGGCTGCAGCCTTCTGGCCGCAAAGACAGAGGCAATTTTTATGGTTCAAGGGGGTGACCACCTCCAGTGGGCACTCCCCCCTTCTCATCACCTGCGCTAGGTGCCCCAGAAACATCCCCCAGTTGCATTTCTTCTTCACCTGCTTGTGCAAGGCACTCAGCCTGGCCCTGCTGCTGCATGGGAGCAGCATCAGAAAGGGGACAGAGCAACACAAGAGCGGCTCATTTGGTTTGAGCTTCTTTTTTTTTTTTTCTTGATTCAGAAATGTCATCTGCATCCAGCTGTTAGTATTTTGGAAATCTGCTGGGTTTTGTTTTCCTCATGTGGTTCAGTGCGACTGATGTTCCAGCTGCAAAGCCCTCAGCAGCCAGTGAGACTGCTTAAAGCAACTATACATGAAAGACCGTGCTCTGGCCAGCACCTTCTCTCCTGGGAGCACCCTGGGGCTCCTCTTGGGCAGGCTCCTCATCACTCTGATGGGAATGGTGCTTAACTCCATCACAACCACACCAGATGAGAGTGTGGTGATCAGGAACTGCACAAATAGCTATCTACATCAACTAATGCAGCAGAGAAAACATTTTAGTTGCAGCCAACAGCATCCTGACCCTGACTTCTGAATGCATGGCATTGCTTACACTGTGAACTGCAGCATAATAAATACACTGTAAGTCGATAAACTTCCAAAACACTATGGCATTGCTATCCACTTTCAGGTTTTCTGCTTTTTTTGTAGAGTTTGTTTTTTAAAATCCCATATTGACATGAGTATAATCTATGTTATCTATAAAAAGACCGTGATTCAGCAACAGGGCAGGTTATACATGAATGAAGGTAATGCCTTTACCCCTGCACTTTTTCCTTCCAGTATGCTTCTCCCATGCCCATTTCAGTTGCCTGCTCTCTGTCAAGACCACAATAATCCCCTCTTCTTTCCCCCTGTCCCAGAGCAGACACCCCTACTAGAGGTGGAGAACAGCCAGATCCAGAGTGCCTTGAAGGGGCAGGAGAGACTGCAGCATGATATGAGGAGGTGGGGGCTTGCTGAGACTTATTTCCAAGGAACAAACTTTTAATGGGGTGTGGGTTATACATGTGAAAACATGGTGATTAAGTTAAGGGACAGGGCTTTATTACTTAAATAATTCTTCCATTTGACAGCTGAATCCCAAGTCCCCCATTTTTATCCACACAACTCTAATTCCATGCTCAGTTACTCAGTGACACGGACAAAATCATCCATTACTGAAGAGTCAGGTAAATACAAACCACCACTAAATGTAGCCTGATCATGCTGATTCATAGAATCATAGAATTGCTGAGGTTGGAAGGGACCTTTAAGATCATCAAGTCCATAATTGGCCTTTACATGTCTTTTCTTTCCCGAGCAATGATGGAAACAATGTTGGGTGATTAGTAACCCCTGATGATTATAAGTAAGCTATAAAAGAAAGTATAAGTGATATGAAAGTGTATTTGCTGCAGCAGAGGCGTTCAGCGGCGTGCTGGGGTGTGCGTCCCTGGCAGGGGTAGGACAGTCCCCCGAGGCAGTGATGCACTACGACCCAGCCTCTGCATGCCCAAAACCCGGCGGGGAAAGGGACAGATAAAATCCTCTTTAAAGAATCCCCAACTCCTGCTGATGATACGCACATTGTAGCTGAAGTTAAACAAAAAAGAGAAGACAATATATAGTGTGGGCTGCTTGTAAGGTCACTAGACCGGTGGAGAAGGGATTACTTTAATTTCCCTTTTACCTGGAAAGAAAAATAAACTGAAAAAACAAAATAACCCCACCACCTCTTTAAAGGGTTGGAAAAAACCTGTCTGAGAAGGGAGATAGTTGAAAACACCTCCTTGAACACGTGCTGTTTTCCATCCCCTATAAGCAGGCCTTAGTGTGCCTTTTACCACGGCTGGCCTGGACGCAGGCCGTTCACAGCGCGGGAGAGGCGGGGCGAGGAGTAAGAGGACGTGAAGTTTGCTGTGCTGTCCAGAAGATGAAAACACTAGTGCTGTTTATAGAGGGAAACCCAATTCGTCAGCCCAAATGAATTCCTGTGCTAATCCATGCAGGCTTCATGTTTTCCACCAGCCCCAGCCACTGTAAAGACTATCTTTAGGAGGCACAGTGTGTTTGGAAAGGAGCAGCTGGAAAGAGGGGACATTTATGCCAGCTTGGAAGGCTTTCTGGTATGGAAAAAGAGGAATGCTCTCTTGGGTCTCCCCACAAAATTAAAGCATCTTCATCCAGAGCAAAACGATGCCAAGCACAACAAACAAAAGCGGCTTTCCCCAACTCTCCTGGGCAGCCTCACTCCAGGGTTCACAATGGTTTCCATAGAACTTGTTTTGCTATCATAACAAATTCGATCTATCCAGGCGTGATGGCGCGCACTGTTTTCTAAAGACAAGAAAATTAATTTCCTCGCTTATTTGTCTGCCAAAACATTTTTGTCTAGGTGCCACAGACAGGGACTCCCCAGATAACTAGTGCATCTGCCGGTCGGCTGAATGCAGCGTGCGTCTCGAAAAGAAAAATCCTCGACAGGTTTTGGTCTGCGTACATGGCACGATGCGAGTTACCTTTCCTGCAGAGGCTGGGGGAGAGGCTGCCCTTGGCTAATCACTCTCGTTCCTTGGCCTCTGATCCTCCCCAGCTGAGCTAGCCTCAGCACAGTGTGCCTGTGTGCGGCAACACGAGCTTCCTGTAATAAACCAGCCATCAACTGTGCGCATCTCTCGTTGCATGCACGGGAGGAAATGAATGTCTTGTTATATTGACCACAATCTGTTGAAATGCTAGTAAATATTACTAACTGTGATTACAGGCTAGATTATTTACATGGCCGGGGTACGCTCCCTGAGACTGAGTGCTGCACTGGAATGTCACACGCAGGTGAGGTTTCTTCCAGCCTTTCCACAGACACACTTGCACTCAGCAGTGGTTTTTGAAAAGCAGAGATATCTTTCTGCATGACAAAAAAAGCTGGAGGAGCATTTCATGCTACACCTAAACCAAGAGCATTATCAGAACAGCCTGAATTTTTGGAAATTCTTAACCTTGATCTACAACTTACACTAGTTTTGAAGATGGGAAGAGCTATGAAATACAATCAAATATAAAACAAAGGTCCACAGATACTAATTTCTAAAACAGACATAATAATAGTTTTGTGTGCTTTTTATTTTAATAATAGCCTATAAAAATTATAATGAAGAAGAATTTGTATTAAAATCAATGGCATTTTTTAAAAAAGGAAACATATCTGAAAACATGGTAGAAGTTATCTGAAGACATGAAGCTGCAGGATGACCTCAGGAGAAGAGCTCTCATGTAAAGCAGCCTACTGAGCTGAAAATCTCACCCTAGGGTTTGCCTGCTGGAAATCAGTATCTTGTAATGCTTTCCAAGGAAGAAGACAGCACTCCACTCAGAGCAAATGCATATGCATGAAGAAGAAACCAGATAAGAAAAAAAACCCCATAATTTTAAGGAAAGACAGACCCACAAAACACAATGTAATTAAAAAATACAGCTCCTAAAAGTCCTCCTCCGATTTGCCTCAGTTCTGGATTACACCAAGCCAGTTTGCTTACTGGATCTGCCCAATGCCTAGAGTGGCCAGTGTTTGTAGACTATTCCCAGCCTTTGCAAACATCAATTTGTACACAGTTATAATTACTTCATATCCAGTGACTTGAACTGGGGGACTCCCCTGAGTCCTAAGGACAGCTTCCTAGGTTGGTGACCATTTACCTATAGAAATTCTGAGCCTTATTTTTAAGTGGTTTTGGCAGGTTCGTGAAACAGGTCCGGCAATGCCCTATGTGCCCCCACCAGCGCCCCTTTCCCTGGAAAGCAGCAGCTGAAGGTACTGCCTGTGGGCAGGCTGGATGCACCACAACCACACAAAGCGTCGGAGGGCAGGTGCCTTTCAAAGTTGGGACCTTCACAGACACTTTCGGAGAACAGCCCTGCTGGCTCCTGGTAAGAATCGGAAACCCAAAAGTGGCTGATGAAGACCCAGCACAAGCACCGGGAGGTATTTGACCATAAAGGGAATGCAATGTCTTGTACATCATCCAGTTTCCTCTGGCCTTGTGGCTATGGAGTCTCCCAGAACTGAGCTCTTACAAAATAACTGACGCTGTGTTGCTCATAATGACAGATATTTAACCCAGGGAGGTTTAACTGTCACAATACTTTCACCATTGACTCCCATACTTCTGAAGTGGCTCCCCCTTCATTTAGTCATTCTCACTCTTTCCAATGAAACTTAGAAACCACCTAAATAAACCAGCACCAATTGAGACATTGCAAATGTCATAAGAGTCATTCATGTGTCTCACTATTTGTCCTGCATTTGACTCGATTCATTCACGGATGATGAAGTCATTCATCATTAAGAAACCAAACCAAACCACACCACAATTTGGGAATCTTTGACTAGACTCCCCTGGCAGAGATGATCAGAGGGAATGATTGCAAACTCACACTCCTCTAATTTACTGCTGCTTTCGCCCTGGCCCCAATTATTCTTTGCACGTTAAGAGCGAAGGATCAGAGTCCTCGCACAAAGGCAGAGCAAGTCAACACATAAGCACTGAAAAAGGACTAAACCATGCTGTCACTTTGCTGTGATACCATATGGCTACTTCTGCAGGGCCTCAAGGTTTTCTGGTCATGCAGTGCACACTGCTTTGGTGCGTAAACACGTCTGGCACACAACTGCCGCACTGCCAGCACCCTCCCACAACCCTCGAGTCAAAGAGTGCCCAAATGCACACAGCTGGGTGGAAGCAAGGGACAGTCCACTTTGACCTTTACTTCCACACCTGACAATTATCCATGGGGAAAAATTCTCCCTTAGATGCAAACCTATCACTCACTTCAGCAGCCACGGGCAGAAGTCAATACTTTTCTCACTAAATCTAGTTCAACTGCAATTTCACTCTAAAGAAATCGTGTTTGTTCAGCTGAGGGCAGAGTTTAGCCTGTGTTTTGGAGTGCAAAGTTTCCAAATTAAACACCCACAAAAGGACATGGCTTGATTAAAATGGGAACTGTGTGGATTAGAAGAACCTGCAGGAAGATGGAGAGTATTAGACCAGTTTCTCACTGAATTAGTGTTGCCCTGCTGAGTCACATGGCCATCACTGTTGAAGCCCTTTGATCCTCAGTGGTTTTACTCTAGTTAACAGTAGCTGAAGATTTAACTCTTTTATACCTAACACTGGTTAAAAACAACTCAAGACCAAGTTTTCAAAATCACTGTTATCAGACCATTAGTCATGCAAATATAAAGAGATCAGAGTTTTAATTGCCAAGCAGACTGTGTAGTAGATGTGCACCTAAACTGCAGAATATGAATGTTTGCAAAGTTGGGAGTACTTGGATTTAGGGATTTTGTGCAGACCCCTTTTAGAGAAAGGATCCATCTGTGAAATTCACAGCTGGATGTACGCCCAGATTTCTGTGCTTGAAAAATTGAAGCATGGGGACTTCGAGTGATGATTCAGACACAACTGCATTGTTTATACATTTTAGGTTGGCTTTTACCTCCCTCTGGTTTCTTGTTGGTAAACACAGAAGAAGTTATATTACAAAATGAGAAAGAGAAAGAGCATGAAAGCAAGCAACTGGTTGAAAATTCAAATTAGGAGTTAATATACTGGGAAGGGAGTTTTATGGTCTTCAAGTATCCCCTATCTCTGACTCTCCTGCTGGCACAACTACAGATGTGCTGCTTGTTTTTCAAATCAGAGAAGTAGGAATGACCTATTAGGTCATCTAGTATCTTTCATAGCCAATGCAGGATTGTCGTCTTGTACATTTGTCCAGTCTGCTTTTAAAATTCCTCTAAAAACACACTGCATCCAAATTAAAGCACAGAAGTCTCTTGGAACTGGTGAGTAAGCAGCACCAGTAAGGACTATAAGGCCATACCAGCTTCTGCTGGGCAGAAAAGTAGCTCTCACTATTTAGAGTTCTCATAAGAAAATTAACCTTGATAGGAAATTCAGATGATTCATCCTCAATTTTTTATTTAAAAATGGCCAGGGATTTATAAATAATAATTATTACTATATTTTCATAAGAAAAACAGTATGAAAAGCAGGTGTAAGAAAAATTGATTTTAAATTAATCATCTATAGGTCATCTTCATTCTTGTGGGAGAAAAGATCTATACAAGACAAAAAGTCCCCCTTCAACTATCCATGCTGCCTGGCAGGACGTGACCTTAACTGGAAAAGTTCTGTTTGTGTGAATAATGCTGAGAATACAGCCATTTTTCTAGAGGAGAAGACTTTATAACTGGCTTTCAGTTTGCACCATAAACAGGCTGTATATCTTTAAGATGGTTATTCTTGCCAGGCATTTTATTTCACAATAGTTAAAGAAATGTGCAGATGTTGTCCAAACTTTTCAAAGCAGCAGGGCTCTTTGCAGCTGCTTGCAAGATTTCAGAAGTGCAGTCTGAAAATGGCTCAAGCTGCCTTTTTGCTAGCCATTGCAGCAGGAGCAGAGCCCTCCCATGTATTATATTGTGCTTTAAGGGGAGAAAAGACCCCTACCCTTTTTCCACCTTTGCGCATTCTTAACATTAACACAATTTGTAACAAATGAAACTATGAAGAGCACCAATGCCAAACACAGGCATTCAGGGTTCGTGAGTCAGGCCTCTAATAATCATGAGATTGGTTTTAAAATCATGCAATCAAGCCCCCGCCCCCAAAGTTGCATCATTTTTGTCTGCCTGGATTTTGAAAGGCCACAACACCAAGGTTCATATTTTTAATGTTTTGGTTTTTCTTGCATCGGACTTGAAAAGATCACCAAGTAAAAAATAACTCTCGTATTTTGCTGCAGTCACCTGCACAGGGACTTTTAAATCACTATAAATATTCCAAGACTTGCAATTAAATTGCAAAGAATTTAGCAAAAGCTTCGAGCTGCCATGCGGATGTAAGCCAGTTCACTGGCTATACTTATTCAATTACATCGTGCTAATTTTAAAGGGGAGATAACAGGATAAACTGTGAGGACAAACACCCACCTAGCTGCGGGTTCCTTATATAGTTGTCAGGGAGGATACGACTCCCCTCAGCAAAGCATCTTTCTAATAAATGAGTCCAGCACATTGCATCATCTTTGCTGGAAGTTACTAACACTAGGATTCATTTTGAGGTGGTCAACACACAAAGCAAGTAGGCTGAGCTCGTGCAATTACCGCCCATGTGAAAACCCATTATATTACATATGCTGTAGCTACCCCTACAAGTTCAGCCAGCTTAGCAGCACTGGCGTTGCTGGTGAAACCCTTCTTCCAATGCAGGCATAGTCATCCCAGTACAAAAAGCCCTTCAGTGAAACAGCTGGTGGTGGTTCCCTGACCTGGCATAAGCTGTGCTGATTCCAGTGTTTTTACACCAACAGAGCTGTGTCTATACAACGACTTTTACCATAATAGCTGTGTTAGCAAAATAAAAAAAAATAAGAAACAAAAGCAAAACCAACCACCTTAACCAGCATAGTTATGCGGTAAGCTGCCTAAGTGTAAAACAAGTCTTGTTAAAGGTTTCCAGAGAGTGCTTCTCTGGTTCAATGCAAAATGGTGAATTTAGCTCTAGAAGGAGTTAACCCCCTTTTCCTGCTTTGCACAGTTTTGTTATAAGCCATTTCCTATCTGCACATTTCTTGCTTCTCATCTCCAAAGCCCCCATTTTTAAAAAATGTTGTCAAAACAGTTATGATTTTGACTGAACTGAAAGAATTTCTGTGTAAAACACCCAGTGTCACCCCTCACTGGCAGACCACTGATTCATTTTCTTACATCCTGTACTTGCTCACACGACAGCTTTGCTGTCTCCAGACTTTGCTCTAAGAAATAAGGGTGTTTCTAACAGACACACCTGTTCTCAGTGGCAGGTAGCATATCACTTCCAGAAAGCAGGATTCTTTGATATACAGTAGGAAAGGAGGGAGTCTGGTGGAAAGACAGAAAAAGAAGAGAGCAGCTCTGCCAGTCCCTCCCTTTAGTGCAACATGTGCTTTAACAACCTACAGCACGGCCAGCGCTGCCCCAGCTCCTGCACACCCAGGTGACAGCTTCACATGCCTTTGGTACTGCCATGTCTGTGTGAGGGATGCAGCTGGAGGGACCTGGCAGCCCAGGATCCCCTAGGCAAGTTAGTTTTACCAGAGACTTTTTGCATCAGCTGGGGCAAGTCAGTTTAAAGCTGTGTGGCCCGCTTCACCCATCTGTAAGAATTGAGGAAAAAGCTTGTCTGCTTCTTTCTGCAGTGGAATTATTTTAATTCATTACCGTTTCTCTGCACTGGATGAATAGTGTCACTGGACTGAAAAATGTTATTGTTGTTATCCCTTTAAATTGAAAGTGGATTGAAGGAATAAAAGTAAATGTATGGTCTATTTTGGCAGATGTCTTCCAACAGATGGGTGTCTATGGTCGTCTTTATAAGAGCTGTCTGCTGTCTGTGATTCAGACCGTCTAAGGAATGCCATGAGCGTGGAGTAAATGGACAGCAAGTCTGGGAAAGGACTTTATTGTGGTTTAGAAGCTTTCAATTCTCAACTGCATGAACAAGTTCTTTTTTTCAAGTAACTCTTTGCCAGTATTTCAAAACTATCATTGAAAATTGCTTGATGCCTTCGGAAAACTGAGCGCTTTCTGCTGATAACAGTCCACTGGTTTAGCCTTCAAACGGTGGCATGCCTTCCACCAGCAAATCGCTAGAATTGGGGTTTATTGTCTTGGTGCATCAGTTTGTGGTGGGACCCTGCCCATCAAGGCACCGAGAGAGCGTTCACGTACCCATCCTGCAGTGTCAGTTCTTGGCGGCGGTGCCCGTGGTCTCCTAATGGAGTCTGCATGTTCTTTTGAACAGGAAACGCTTTGTAACACAACTTGCCTGTGGGCACTTACTGCACCAATTAAAGATTCCTGAGCTCGAGAACAAAGAGGTGCCAGTGGAACTATGGTTTTAATCAGTTGATTCATTTTCTTCCTTCCTCCACTGCTGATTTTGGATGTATGGGTTTTTCTTTTTCTCGCTTTGCCTTGTTTTGCATGTTTTTAGGCAGCAGGACAGCTGCTCAGAAAGACTGCTGGGGAAAGAGCAGTCTTAAAAAGGGGTTGGATTTGTCTGAATTTTCAAATAGTGAATTGTTTCTGGAGGTGAAGAAGAACATCAGATGCCAGCTTGCCATAACAATACAAATACTTAGTTTTTATTCAGGTATGCAGTTGTTTTTTTCTGAGAATCCACACGATTTTTAGTAACATGAGTGAATTAAATGCTTAACTGTACTGGAAGGAGGGATAACAAGATACTTTTTGCAATGGTAAACTGAGGTACAGGTAAGTTAAATACTTTGCTGAAAGGCCAAGCTCAGACACAAGATACCAGAAGATACCAGAAGACCAGCTCCCTGATAGAATGATCTTTCTACTTCCTGCCAACAGACTACAGACTTTTGGGAGCAGAACCAGCTTTCTGTTCTCTTTTCATATTGCATCTAGAAAAGCAAGACTCTGGCATATGACTAGGGCACTTAGGTCCTAATGTGACAAACACACAATAGCAGGGATCCAAAAATAAAGTATGTAGCGTACCTACGGAGTGCTGTAAGGTCCCAATAGAGAACAGAAAATCTGGAATAAAGTGAGTCAGAGCTTCAAGAATGAGTCTGATGAATACATAGATTTGCTAGAGTGTTTGAACGAAATGTTTGGAGAACGTACATGCTTCACTCTTAGTCAAACTCTGCCTGAGCAGAAATGACCACACCTTCTATGAAAAGTAGTTCTAATTAAAAACAGAGCATGGCTTTTTTTTTGGATGCAAATTGTTGCTCTAACTGAACCACAGCCCATTTGCAACATTCAAATTCACTCCTGTCTAAAATGCCAGGAAACGGGAACATTTCGCCCTTTGCCCTGCATTGCTATTTTACTCTGTGCACGGACACATGATGAAAACAACTACAAACCAAACTAAAACATGCTCCTAAAGCCACCATCTTCTGTGCTTTCTGGGGATGAAATCACTACAGTGTTAAGAGAGAAAACCAGCCAGGCAGGCGGCCGGACCCCCGGCCCTTGCTAGTGCGGCTCCACTGCTCTAATGCATGGAGGGCTTAAAACTGCCTTCACCGTGCAGCTGAGGTTCCCCGGGCACAGGGAAATCCCCAGCTGGCAGCAAGCTGACAGAGCTGGCTTCGTGCCACCCCCTCCTCCATCCGCCGTGCAGGGGCTGGGGAAGGCGAGCAGGATGCTCGCAACATGCTAGCACCCGAGCCAAAGCCCTAAGGAGCATGGTGGCTGCAAGGGGGGAGGCCCTGTCCTGCCTTCCCTCCTGGCTGTACTGACCCTCTCCTCTCATCCACACACGCACATCGGTCTCCCCAAGGAGCACACGGGACCAGCGTGGATGCAGAGTGGGCTGCGCACTGCGGGGAGGGCGGCGAGAGACCAAAGCCGGCAGGAAAAAGCTCAGTCCCAGACTGCCGCTTACTCAGGGCTGACACAGTAGCTTTGCTCCTTGGGTCCCCAGGAGACCCGGGGTTTCCTGGAGCTACACCCTGCTCAGGCTTGTGCCTAACAGCTACCGGCCTACGGAACACAAAGCTGGTTAGTAAAGAAAGATTATTCCTGAACATGGAGGAAAGAAAGGATTTGAATTTCATTTCGCGCCACTGTGGGGACAGACTGTGGATTTTCTTGTTGTTGACTGAAAGAACACAAAAAGAAAAGGTAGGGACCTAACATACTGCAAGTGGTCTTGGATGAGAACCGTGCTTAGGGCGATGGTTACTGTGGTGGGGAGCAAAACTGCACAAATTAACACATTGCTCATAGCGAAGGTGATCGAAAGTGCTGGGTGATTTACAAGCACCACATTGCACATCCTGCAGATCCATTTTCTAAAGAAGTATCTGCTGCATCTGAAATTTTCTGTGAAATACATGAGTTCACTATAAAACATCTCTGCTGATCGGCGGTCTGATAAACCACTACAGAAGCATCTGCCTTGCTTTTCTCCTCCCCATTAAAGATTACTGGTGCACCAAAAATAATTTAGAGCTACTGTATCAAGCAGGCGGTTCTGAGTGTCAGATGTGGTTAGATAGTTACTATTTGAATAATGACAATCATTTTTCTTTGCAAAGTAAAAAGCACAGAACATGACAGCTGAACCAAAAAGAAGAGCTAAATCTAAGGCAGGCAAGTTGATAACATTCAAGACAACAACTACACATCCATTATTTGTATACGGAAAGAGCCTGACACCATACTTGACACTCAATCTCTATGAGGCACTTTCTAGATCATGTCACATCTGAGTGCTTTAGAGTCTGTGATGCATTTATCCTCCTATTGCTCTTGTCACACGATCCTCATATCTCTGCGTCGCAGATGGGGAACTGTGGCACATGGCAGCCGGGCGGCTTCCCCAGGGCTACGCAGGAAACCTCTGGCTCTGCAGCATGAGGATGGGCAGTCCAGGGCACGACCAGTGCCCCAAGCCCTGGGTCGCCCTCTCTTGATCCTGCCCCACCAAGGGATTTTGGATAGTGCTTCAAATAACTAAATTTTTAACTGGGTTTGTGCTTTAAATAGCTAATCTGATTGCTCTGAAGGTCCTGGAAGAACTCAGTTCTATTTGTCAACATATTTCTGTGGTTGTTTGTGTAACTTTTACCATTGTTGGTGGTTTTGGTTATGAACAATATTAAGATGAGGCCTTGGCTGAAACGTGCTGAGCACTCTCTCATCCTATGGCTTTCATTTGTATTTGAAGCTAATCACTGCTTGCCAGCATTAGCCTGGACACCAGACGGGTCCTGAAGGATCTCCTGACCATGGCTTATCTTCAGTCCCAAAGTATTTACAACAGTAATGAATCTCTGAGGCAGAGGTGTGTAACAAAGGTTTCTCAGCCAATTTTTCATGAATAGTCCCTTCCCCTGGGGATTCATCTTTATGCTATTTGATATCAACAAGTTACTTTTTTTTTTGACAGAGAAATATGGAGGTATATAAAGGAATATGTATATGAAGTATTACATATGTGTGGCAATGTCTAACTTGCATCTGTCTCCCTAATTTCCAAATCCAACCTATATGACTTGATAGGTACAGCCTTCCTTCCAGTAACCACACATTTCATAATTCTGTCTGGGAGGGGAAAGCTGAGAAGTTGCAAGGGGGCTGCAAAGGCTGGGCTGGACACTTCTTGCTCTGAGGTAGCACCAGTAAGAGGAGAATAGGGGCCAATGTCTCCTTCCAAGAAAGCACACGGCAGGTCTCTACATCTGCAGTATGGTCAGAAATGAGCAACAGATGTGCTAAAGTTACCATTATGGTAGCCAGCATGGATGGTACCAGTCGTGCAGCTACTGCACAGAGTTCCTTGCACATGGCAAAACCCACCTGAGAAGACAGCTAAATACTTGCCATCACATGCCTTAAGGTCCATGCTGTTTTGGCTATACTGCTGATGTTATTCAACCTTAAGAGCTTACAGCTTTGTGGTCTACGGTCACACATTTGATTGTAATCCTGTGGAGTTGGAATCAGCTCTTATCTTTACAAGGCAGGAGGTAAAGACAGGTTAGGTGTGCTAAGTCCCCTGTATTATATGCCCTGTGGAGCAGTGAAGGCTCAGAGCAAAGAACAAACCATGATCTCAGGAAGAAGGACAAATAATTTTTTTTACAGCAGGGAAGATAAGAAAATAATGAAGGGTCCTGTGAGCAGTGGCAGCAGGAAGCTGGAAGAGGTAAAGAGAAATAGCAATTGTCTTAGCTATGAGATGTTCTTCTCTGATCACTTCCAGGAGAGCTCAAGACCAGGACAGCATACCCACTCTGAGAGGCAACAACTTCAGGAATGAGGAACCGAGCAGGGCTTGTCCCAGGTCACTTAAGAAGTTCGTGGCAAAGCTCAGAATAGAAGCAAAGTCCAGAACACCAAGGCTGAGCATTAACCACGAAGGCAAAGGACAAGAGTTGACAAGAGGAGGTCACAAGTGTAGAAAGGGACGAAAGCTGGACTGTCAGCAGAAATATGGAGAAAGAACAAAGAAGAACAAAGAGGGAGGAGGAAGATGGGGGAAGGGAAGAAGAGAGAAGGGAAGCGAGAGACACTGAAACAGTAGTTGCTTAAGAGTCTGTGCATCAGCGGCAGTGCAGCGCACTCATGCCAAGCCTGGCTGGGGAACCATCATCTCAGTATCTATCTGTGAAAAATCACAGCAAGACCTAACAGCTCACTCTATCTCAGAAGAGCTTTCTGGATAAAAGGGATTTGAGGGTAAAGCCTCCATAATCCTCTGGGTTTGCTTTCTTTTAATACTATAAAGCACAAAAATAAACTTTCTAGTTAGGAAAAATATGGCTTTTGTTATGTTCTGAGTCACTTTTCCCCAGCAGCAAAGTGGTTTTTTAATTCAAGTCCTGAACATTTCAGAATGAAATGTTTTGCAAAGTCCTAAAGTAAATCACCATTCTCCAAGTCACACTTCTAGCTAATGTAAACTCACTAAGGTCAGTAAAGAGACTGCATGTGACCTGAGTTGGGTGGCATCATAATTGATAAATTAATCCCTAGTTGAAATCAATTCAAGATGATCCAGTCAGCCAAGCAGAAGCCTGGAATTTCATTATTAACTTGCTGCTATTCTGCCTAATGGCTCCTCTTAGCACAGAGGTCGAGTGCATCCCTTGTGAGCTATGCTACAGTTAGACGTTACTGGCCTGATTCAAAACCCAGTGAAATTAATTTTGCAGTCCATTTTGGGAGTTGATTTAAGTGGACTTTGGCTCGACTCTGAAGTTTGCTACCTTTTACTTCAAATTCTTTCTTTTTTATTTCTTTTACAAGGTTTGTACCAAGTATTTTTAGAAACGTGGAACAACCTCTCAGCTTCTCGTATTAAAAGTACCTTAAAACACAGTGTTCAATTTTACTATTAGAAAGATTATCTTGCTTTGTTATCATGCCCCATTCCCTGACTGGCAAGTGGATTTCACTTAGCAATTTTCTTGCAGATCCAGCAAATCTCCTAAATCATATTCACTGTTAAAACCCAATTTGACACTCCTCTTCAGATGCAGGGACCAGTAAAAACTCTCCAGATTTTACTGTGATGGCACCAAAGCTATATCAACCACATTTCAAACACAGACTCTCTCTGTTAACACCAAACTCTACTCTGCCCACAAAAACAGCAATGAAGACTGTACAGGATACAGCCACAGAGCACTCAGTAACTATGCTGAAGAAAGTAAAACTTTCATGGGCACAATTTCACAACTCTAAGTAAGTAACTGCAGTAAAAATCCCAAACTACTGGGTGCTTACAAAGCACAAAACGGTGCACATTCACAAGATCAAACCATGCATGCAATTGCCTAGACTGAGAGGACAGCAGCAGTGAATATACGTGAAAATCAGGTCTGTACTTCATGCATAAAACACCCTACATTTGCAGCAACATATCCAGCAACCTCACTCTGCTCCCAATAAAATCAATGTTGGGTTTGCTACTGGCCTTTATGATCGCAGTGTCCAGCTGCACTATTAACTTTGCATTGATTTCCTCTTGCAAGGAACAAACTTTAATAAAAGAACCAATCAACCAGATTGCCAATAGCTGCCTACCTAAGAATAAGCAGGATATGTTCAAAGAAAGCTTTACTCTAACTTATATTCATTTCTAAAGGCTAAATCTGCTGGCTCACAACAAAGTAACGGCATTGTTTTACTTATCAATGTCCTACTGTTCATCTAGAACATCTGCAATAGTTTTGCCTGCAGCACTACCCCATTCATTACAGGCCTTGATAGACTGTTCAATGGGCGCTTTTTTTTGGTACAAAATGTACAAAAGCATTTTATAAAGTGGACTTTGCCCTGATATGAATAATAAAAAAAATAATTTAAAAGTGCATTTTGTTTCAGATTCTCCACTTTCCAAACTAACCTTTGGCAAATGGAAACAAAATGGCAACAGCTTGAAACCTGACAGCTCACTCCATGGCACGAAGGAAGACTGAGGGTTTCTGCAGAACGCTATGTTATTTGCTCAGTTGCCAAAGTGCATTGCCATCTACCAAAACTGCAGTTGATGAAAGACCAAAATGCAGCATAAGCAAACAGCAAATACCCACAACCATCGAAAGGAGGCCACATTGGCTTTGTGCCGAGGAACAGGTGGGATTTATAAGTCCTAAACTTCCTCCCTCCAACAAACCAACCCATACAAGAAAAGAGCGGTGCTTACCGTCATCCAGATATGCTTGGTCCAGATTCTGTTCCTGTTTAATAGTGACTCCAGCTGGTAACACTTCTTTCTGGTCACTAACCGGTGGTCCATTTTTTGCTGCTCGCTGTCCTGAGGCTGCCTGCTGCTGAATCACGGTAGGATATGAACTTGGACTTAACCTTTGTGCTTGACTGACCTGGGGTTGGCTGGATCTTGCAACATTGGACGTAAAATTTTCACAGCACATGATGTGCTGAAATTCTTGGTGACTTCCGCACCTCAGCTGCTGGTTGGTTGGAGAATAGTGAATCACTGGAGAAGACTGCTGGTTGCCTGGAGAGTGGTGGAGCACCGCTGAAGTTTGGCCTGGAGAACCAGCGTGCACCAGCACTGACCTATGGGCATCTGAAATCGCAACTGGTGCAGCCATCAGATTGGATTGCTGGTAGCCCAGTTGGCTTGGGCTAAGGCTCTTGCTTCTTTGGTATATTACAGCGGCCGGATTCTGCTGATGGTATCGAGAATCAGGAGAAGAAAGGCCTGAGCGCAACTGCTGGCAAGGAGCCATAGTGGCCACAAGACAGGAAGGGGATTCGGTGACCATTGTAGGCTGTGAATAGTAAGGCTGTGTTACTGTTCCCAGACCACTGTGTACTGTATTGCAGATTAAGGCTGGATCATAGTCATCAATGGGCTCTGTTTTGATTGATGGTACTAGAATAAAGCACGCAAAGGACATTATTCGTAACCAGCTGATAAGAAACAGAGAGGTTTTCCTTGAAGTAATAAGAGATTTAAGCCGTTTACAACATTTGCATGTGTGAGCTTATATCTCGCAGGCATTGAGTTTAATAAATCAGCTATATGCAATCATGGCAGAGTCTCTCTTGGAAGCACTCTGTACTAAGATGTTCCTGACAACCTTTAATGATCCATTTAACAACAAATTTCTAAAAATTGAAAAAATCAATAATTTAGCTCATATTTTAATTCATTTAAGGGCCATTCTGGAACATAAGCAAAATAAGAAGCCATAGGTAGGTGTTTCATGTAGTACTTCCATCCCAAAGGAAGACTGAATAAATAGAAATCCTATGACATATGCAACTCCTGATTTTTCTGTCAAACATTTTGCTAGTGACCAAAGGTAGAGCTGAACTATTTTAGAGCTTTCTTTTTAGTTCCTTTGAAGCATGTAACTTCCTCAGTACTGAGAGCTGAAGACCTTTCTGACACCATCATTTAAAAGACCATGATTTAGTAAGAGTTGTGTGAATCTTGGTGTGGATAAATGATGAGCCTCTACAGACAAATTCTCACAGTTCTAATGCTTTTTTTGTAAAATCTTCCCCAAAACTCAGCACAGAAATACCATACAATGGAAACCATATAGTGGTCATACAACAGGGTTATTTTTTGGAAGTGTAAGAATTCCTTCTCTGAAGTGGTCTATTTTAGGGATTGTATTGAGATAGCATTGTACTTATCAATACTATTCCACAGCAGAACAATTTAGCAACTATACAAAACCTTCACATACCCTATACAGTTCATAAATTCAGGGAGTGGACCAGAGATTTTCAGGCTGGAGGAGACCAAAATATGAATCAGAATGAATGTTTGCCCATCCTTAGAAAACAGTCAAATTAAGACATCATTTTGAAGCTTGCAAAAAATCTGGTACTGTTATTTTATGCTTTCTGGTTTCCACAAACACAATGCTCTGATTTTCTCACAGTATTTTTCTCCCAGCCAAAGCTGAGAAATTCTGGGAATCTCATTAGTAATCCTATTGCATTTATTGTGACATGGCTCACCAATTCCCAAGAGGAAGAACATCAGAAAAGCATTCATATTTTTCTCAACCAGCCTCATTCTGAAGAATATATATTGCTTGTCTTCCTCCATACCAAGGCCCTGTTACTTTCCCAGATCTGATGTTATCTTCCTGTCATACACGTCAGCTGGGGAAGTCAACGCTCATGGTTTTCACAGGGTCACATCATGTCACAGACTGAGTCTGCTCCCATTGAGGCTGTTGGCAAACTCCCATCAAGTGAATGGGGCAGCATCAGCCCATTGTCAAGATAACTGTCTTCTTAAATTTATGGGAAATTCCTGATCATAAATCACATGCATCATTTAAACCTAACAGTTGTTGAGTGCTTAGCTGCACTCAGCTGAATTAAATCAGTAAAATTTAGATGGCAAGAAAAGAACACAGCAGAAGAGAAAATCTTCCTCTGCCCTTGAGAATTACCTGGGTGATAGGTAAAATGCTGGGGTTGGCTTCTTTTTCTTTTCCCATTGATGACGTAGAAATTCACCTTCACAGCTGTGCGAATGTGCTTGTTACGATACTCTGGTATTTCTACAAAAAGCATGCTCTGAAACAACGAAAGGTGACAATACAGAATTAGTAACTGAGGCTGACTGCAGCTTCTTGCGTGGATCTCCCCTGTTACGCGTCCAGGCATAAAGGAAGAGAAATCTTCCTATACATCCCTATAAAGAAGAGTATGAGAAGAAGAAAGGAAAAAAAAAAGGCAGATAGTGAAAGACTAGAAGATCTTTGGTACTAGGAAGCTGGTTTCTATGTACTGTATCCTCTCTTGTACTTGATGTTGTCCTGAACTTGAAGAGAGAAGTCTCAGCTAGAAATAAAACACACAGAACAGTGATAAATGCAGCAGCACTGTTAATCACACTGTGCTTGGTAAACAAGTGTGTATTGCAGAATTCCCTCTTTTTGTTAGAATAAACTTGATTATTCTATAGGCTTTTTACTTATACACAGCCGGATCCCGCTTCCATGGAAATTAACAGCAAGTGTCCCGTTCCCTTCCGCAAGGACAGGCATGGCCCATGGCAATGTAAGCACCAGCTCCTAAATGCACTGAACAACTACAGTAAGGTCCCATTAAGCAAAGTGAACAAAGAGGCTCATTCCCTTGAAAGACCAACGTTCATTTTAAATACTATAGTACAAGTCCTGTCCTGCAAAGTACAGAGCACCCAAGACTTCCATACAGGCGAAAGGAAGTCAGGACAGCCAGCATCCTGCAGAGGACTGGGATGATACAATAGAGTCTTCTGCAAGAACACAAAATCTAGCCGTTATTCAGTTTGCTGTGGGTTACTGCTAAATGAATAGTTTCTTTTTGCAACACATTTACTGCTGAAGCATTTGACATTTGTTCATCACAGCAGTAAGATAGCTGCTCTTTCTGCTTTTGAGACGCTCTTTGAGAACTACCCCTTGAATACAACTTGCTGTCTGAGAAGCTCAAGGAGAGGACATCCAATGTTTTGCATACTTACAGGCTGGCTCTTATCTTTGTCCACTGTTGCCTCCATTTCCCAGATCTGCTGCCCATCTGGAAGAATATCACAATATTAACCTCACTGTATTTTTTTTTAATCATAAAGCTTGACTTAAAAAAAAGGAGACAAATTAAGGGCATCAAGTTAGCAAAGCTCTCAAAATGGACTTAATTTCAAGCACCTTCACTGTCCTAACCAAAAGCAACAGCATTTAATTTAAATATATCATTGAACACTTCTCTCACCGGGAAAAAGCTAATGTACATATTAAAATTAAGTGTTCTTGTAGAAATTAGCTGAACTGAGGAACGAAATATTTAGCACAGGTGCAACATCTGCTTTCTACCAGACTTGATTTCAGCCAGCTTGACTGATGGGGGGCACCAGAAGGTCAGATAACTCATTAACGGTCACATTCGGTCAGCAGCTCAGCAAACTTTCTGCTATTTTAAGGTAAGACCACATGGCTCCGCACCAGTGTGGTAAGTGGTGGAATGGGAGAGGAGATGGAGGAAGGACTAGCTAAAAATCCAGATCTCATAAGGGATGCATAGAGATGGAAGCAAGCAAACTGAGCCACTTCAGGGCTGATTTTTAGAGGTGCTGCATAGTGAAACCGGCAGATGCTCTGAATTCTCACGGGAGCGTAGGTTTTTCTAGAAGTAGTTCAACAGGGATCGATTCTTACCGTAACTGGGAAACCAGCTATATAGGGTGCTTGATTTCTGTTATGCATGCCTTCTTACTATTTATACTCGTTTCTTGTTAAGAGCAACATGAAACCTCGCCACATGATATCTAGCAATAC
Organism: Anarhynchus alexandrinus; assembly: GCA_008711295.1. NCBI lineage: Eukaryota > Metazoa > Chordata > Aves > Charadriiformes > Charadriidae > Anarhynchus > Anarhynchus alexandrinus. Next base: position 2,800,164 of record VUYV01000044.1, read on the forward strand.
ATCTTCTCTGATCAAGGAACAAGCCCAACATATCCAACTGTGGATCGGCACCTCAGCACTGCCACCACTGCGGGCTGTGGCACAACGCCACCGTCAGTCCTAAAGTCACTGTAAAGCACCAAATATTCACTGTACTCAGTGTAAAACCACCTCATTGCACGTGCGACAGCCTCTATGGCTGAACCACTGGAAGTCTTTCTGCTCTTAATTACATCCACGCAGCTCGTCTCCATTCTGTTACACAAAATTGTATTTATAGAAGAAAATAAAATTTGATCCCCTTGTATGGAATACCATCAAAGTAACCCCCGTGCTATAAGAGTACATCAGTAGTGACAGGACATTTGTACACAGACTGCCTGCTTCATCTGGATACAAATATTTCTTAAATCTACTGTCGCCCACACTTCCCAGAAACATCTTTTAGCAATGCCTTCTTTTTTTTTTTTTTTTTAGATTTTAATCTCTCNCTCATACCTTTCTGAAAGCTTGATTTTAAAATGAATAGGGGACACGTATCCCAACGAACCGATGTGACTTGAAACACTGCAGCCGCAAGGCTGGTGTGCGCGTTGGAGAAGGGGGAGGCAGCTCCGGGCGCGTTTCTGCCCGGGTTCCCGAGGCTGCACGCCCAGGTCTGGCAGGACAGGGGTGGGAGTCTCCTAAAAACAGTCCTTCTCACAGGACTTTTTATTTTTCCCAATTCTTGGAAATTCTGCAAGAGCTGCTTTTGTCCTCTGTTATTTAAGTACTTCTGCTTCTGGCGAAAAGGGAAATGAAAGAGTATTTTTAAATGCATTTTGCATTTTTTCTGTTGTTTTCCTCTTTGTTCTCGGCTCGGCGCAGACAATGAGCTGACAGATGTGCTCGGCTCTCGGGGCTGCTGCTCCATGGCCGGGCCCGCAGCCCCAGGGAGGGCCCTGCCTGCCCCGGCTCCGCGTCCCTCAGCCCGGGGGTCCGTCCCGGCGTGCCCACCGCAGCAGGCAGGACCTCGCCTCCCCCAGCCACACACACGTTTTGGCCCCTAAACACACAGGAGGGAGAGCAGGGCTTTCCCGGAGTCCGTCGCCAACAGCGTGCCCCTTCCTCCCTCAGGAGGGGATGGCTCCCCGGGGCGTTTGGGCAGGGTGCCTGGCTCGTGGTGGGGCAGGAGAGGGCACACAGCGCTGGCCTGGCCTCCTCACCCCCGAGCCTTCCCGCCAGGGACGTGGAGGCAGCTGAGGAAAAGCTGGAAGATGGGCTCCGTCCATCGGTTACCTGTGAGGAAGAGTCTCACAGGGGGAGAGCGGGGAGAGAGGGCCCGGGGCCTCCAACACCTCACACCGCTACTGCCACGGCACTCTGCTGCAAGGGGAAAATGCTAAATAATTCTGGCTTTTTTCTTTAAGTGTTTCAAGTTCCTCCACAGTGAGTCAGTTGTCTTTTGGATTAGTGAGGGACTGCCGGAGCCGAGACGGCCTAAGCAAGCTGTGTTATTAGAGCCGGCAAGGCTCTCGCCCCATTTGCTGTTTAGCCCTCACATCCCAAAGGATCGCTGTGCGAAGGAATGGAAAATACTCCATCATTTAACAATAAGCATTTGCTTTGGCCACGGCTCTGGACTGTTGCAGGTTAAATCTATACCCCTATTAATGCAGCTAACGCTTCACCGTGGTTGAAATGGTAAATATTTCAGGGAAGGGGGAAGCCAGCAAATACCAGAAGTTTAATCCAGTGAATACTAAATGCATTTTCTGATGACGAGGCAGTAAATACTTAATTCCTCTTCTAGGTGATCTTAATGAAAAGAAACTATCATCGTATGTGTTAAGGAACCTCCCCACCCCATCCCCCACCCCCAAAAAAAAACCCAAAGAGAAACTTCTATAGTTCTCTGAGGAAAAAAGGAGGGAAAAGGAAACAAGACAGAGCTCTGATAGAGACGCTCATCGGGAACTGTCTAAGCAATGCAATATGAAGATGTCCTGACAACAAGGACAGCCAAGCAGGAATATTTGACACTGGTTTTCCTCCAGGCAGAATGTTTTCATCTTTGTTTCTGTACTGCTAAATTCAAACAGTCTGTGCAGATACAACAGCACTAACTTCACAAAGAAGGTAGAAATCAAAAGGATTTGTTGGTCCAAAATGCATAAAATAAAGGAGAAATGGGCCTCCGAGTCATCTGCTGTATTTAAGAGGCCTGTGAAGCATATGCAACCACAATCATAGTGGATTTGATTTAGTAACCGAGCCACTGAAATTGCACTAAAAGCTAATGAAGCCAGCCATAAAAATCAAACGATGCTCAGGCTGAGTCCAAAGTCTGTGAGGATTAAGAGTAAGAACAAGAATAAGCCCAACCAAACAAGAAATAAATGTATTTGGAGTTATCATTCTAATGATGATAGATGCTTCTGTTTGGATATATTCATGCTCGTGGCAGCTAAACAGGTTTCTAACATATTTGTCAGCAGCAGCAATCCCTGTTCTTTAAGCACTGAAGCCCTGTTGAATATAACCACTCTGCAGCTCACTCCCTGACCTTTATGCTTAATATCATGATGTGGCTCCATCTGTCTCACTGCTTCACTTTTATAGTTGCGAATGTACAAACTTTAGCTTGAGACAATCAATATTTGCTTTTCCTTTAACCCCTCTGGATATGCACATTATGGTGAGCGTCTGGCAGAAGGATGAGGGAGGCTGTTAATAAAATGAAAAATACAACTGCATTCAGAAATGTCTCCCTACTTTAACCTATCCTTTTTGCTGGTAATGAAAAGAAATCTTTGGATTATGCACACTCAGAGAGTTAATGGAGAGCAGGAGGAATACACTGAGAAGTCTAAGGCCCATCTGTAGGACAATTTGAGGAAATTTTGAACAGAGAAAACTTGCACCAAACTGTCAACATACTTATCTTTAATATATGCATAAATGAGAATTTTTTTAGAAGGAAATTAAAGTGGGTATTTGAAGAAAGTCATCAGCAAAAATGACATTTTTATTGTAAGGATGTGCTAAAAATCATAATGCTGATATGATGGTAAAGCACAGCCCCCAATACAAAACATGCGTCACGACCCGGGTACGCTGAAGTGGGCCCTTTTCTCTCCAGTGCCAGTGTTGCAACCCAGGTGGTGCCTAAACACTACAGATGCATTTTGCTTTGAGCAGGAGATTGGGCTCAACGACCTCCCAAGGTCACTTTCTGGCCTTAATTACCCTGTAATTCTGTCATGCCACAAACAGGACAAATGAGTGGTCCCCTCCCTGCTTGTAACCCTAGAAGATTAAGCCCCAGCTTGACTAATAATTTAATCTACAGTCTACAAATTCAGATAGCTGTTTTTTGCATATAATTAAATCTGCTTCAACAGTGGAGAGGTAAGAAAACTGCAAAAGAGCAACAGCATCAATTTTGCTGAAGTACTGGAGGAGCGTGAGCAGACAGATGCAGAGAACATGTGCTCTACAAGTCGCATTCAGTGCTGGGCTGTCCTGAGAGCAATAAGCGCCAGCCAGAGCACTGCAAGGATGTCCCGGTACATGCATGGATCACACGGGAACTTGGTGCCAGGTCCACATGTGTGGTGTGTCTCAAATTCTACCTCCACTATGGGGAATTCAGTCCGCGCCTCTGAAAAGTACAGTAGTTCCACTGAAGATGATAAAATATTTTTGGATTTAGACCCTGAGGTCTTACCAGACATGGCTGCCTCATGCAGTATTTTTACTGTTGTGGTTCCCTGCACATTTAATGGTTTGTCTTAGTTGGCAAGTCTTTAACACCACAGGTCAGTGAAATGTTCAGGAAATAGAGATTTTTGTGCTGCTTCAGGGCTATGAGACTTAGCATTAAACCCTGATGAGAGATCTGATTGTGTCAGCACTCTTTGGAGGAATGAATGAGTTGTTGGAAGAAAGTAATTCTACCCTCTCTAACTCAAACTGTGATCATACCAAAAGTCTTGCTTCAAACTTTGGGGAAAATCAAAATGTCAGTCCGCATTAGGAACATTCTGGGTGATTCTCTGCAGCCCCTTATAGGGCTTTTTTTAATTAGCCAATTAAAGGTTTTCTGAACCAGTTACAGCCTTTACACATTATTCACGATCCCTTACTCATGACTTTGGGGTCAGTAACTAGCAGAGAAACAAACTTACTGCTTTATTTGAACAAGCATGACTGATGGACTGAGAGGTTCATGAAATTTTCTTTGCAGTTCTCTCCAGTTGAAGACTAAGTATACTATTGTGCCAATTCTGTATGTGATTCTGTGCCTGCGTGTGATTTTATGCTTGAAAATGTACATTGCTTTTCAGTCAAGCATTACACAAATTACTTAATGAACAACCTGTTACCTTTTTCCCAGGCAGCAAACCACGCTAGTTCCCCAAAGAAGCTGAGCCTGGTAGCTAGTGGGACAGCTGCCCCGACTAGGCATTTCTGCAGAGTTCCCTTTGGGCTTGCAATGAATTGTCCCTATTCACTGTGTTTCTTGGAAGGTCTTCCAAAAAAGCACAGCGATTATGTCTGTCAGCTTTTATCAGCAGATGAGAGGCATCTCTGGAAAACAGTCAAGGTTTTTTAGAGCCACCCCAAGAACAAAGCAAACAACGATGAGTGCTTTCCAGCAGAACAGACACCACTTCTGGGATGCAGAAACCTTACGGGCAGGGGAAGACTCACACAAAGTCTCTGCTGCTTTTTTCGGGGACAAATTCTGATTTCAGCTGGGAAGTTATTCTGCTCCATGTCAGTGAAAGGTTGCTCAGCATCTAGTCCTAAGCAGTCGTCTCCTTCTAAGCTTTTACTTCAGAATAGTTTTCAAACTTTAGAGCAAACACAGCATGAATGAATTTAAAACTCACAAAAGTAGAGCTATTGAGTTTTTCACTGAGCTTGATTTCCATGGGTTTCTTTCTCCTTCTGAAGCAAGACTGCCCACTGCAGTTAATGAAGCTCTGTTTATGATGAGCTGAGGCCAGTGCCTTCATTTCACTGAGGACTTAAGTTTGAGTCACCAAGGCCAAAGATACAAGTCAAGGTCTGGGAGGTAAAAGGCCAAAGGATTAGTCATCCGCCATCCAGCCCAGCCCCAGATCTGACATTTTGCACAGTGAGAACAAGTCTAGAGGAGAATTCTCCCCATCTATTGTTGAAGAATTCAATTCACGCTAAAATAAAACATAAATACAGTAGTTGAGTAGTGAAGCAGCAGGGGCAGTCTGTCATTCCAGAGCTCTTCCAAACGATTCCTTATGCCAATTCATCAAAATAGATTTGTTGTTTTTTTAAGATTATACGTGTGTTTGTGTGTGTGTGTGTGTGTGTGTGTGTATAAATTATTAAACAAAAGCTCCTCTCAAAATAAAACCACTGGGAACCTCCATGTAATAAAATGAGTCACACCAGGATGCGATGACTAAGTGGGAGAATAGGGAATTCCACTCCCCATGCCAGCTTTCTACAGGATCAATTTTCTGTCAACAGGTGATGGGAGCTTGTCTCTCTGCCTTTTGTTTATTCCAAAAATTATTATTACTTTTTAATATTCTCTTTAAACAATTAAGATTCAAAGCTGAATAATCAGGACCAGGCATACTTCCACTAGGCGCCCCCATAGTAAACAGTGAGCCAGGGAATCCAGGCCAGTAGTGGCTGCCTGTGTTAATAAGGATTTACCAGCTGTAAAATTCCAAAATCTTGTGTCATACGGGGAAACCTTCCAAAACACTGGATTCCACCCTGTCTCACTGAGTCTCTAACAGCTATGGCAACTCCATTTCTGCAGCCGCACTCTTTTGCATTTTTGGTGTGTGTGATCCTTAGATTTTTTCCTGTTTTGCAGTGTTTTTCTGGGATCCCCAATTTAATGTCTGACAATTACCCCGTGGGATTTACAAGAACACCTGGGGCAGGCAGCACATTTCAGCCAGGGAGTAAACCTGTGGGCAGAAAGGTTTTCTGGGGTTTCAGCAGCTATAATAGCAAAGAAAAGCAGAAGGTGACCCATTTACCCTGAAACTTTCTAATTTGCACAGCAAAAAAGGGCAAACTCAAATCCTCCTGATTAATACCTGTTACTCTTCAGCATTCACAAATGGTGGGATTTGCTGAGACACATTCCTCTTTTGCTTAGAAAAAGCAAACAAAATAGAAACTCAAAGAGAACAAAACCTCCCCGATCCTCCCCAGTTCTGACATCTTTTTGCAGAGAGAACTACCAAGCAAGCCCTGTGCTCCACTTTGTTGACACCTTACTTTGATGCACTGCAAGGCAGGAGGAGGGGAGATTAACCTGGAAGGTGATCACCTTTAGCTAATGCAAAAATCAGGTGGGCCTCCCGACAGAGACATCTGTAATTTATTCCCCTGGTTCATCCTATCGCTGTGCAGCCTTAGAGTGAAGATATGCATCCAGCTTTAAATGTTGGACTCTAGCCACATACTGTGTGGAGCAGAGAAAGTGCTCTTTCTAAACTATCAAGAAAATAGCAAGATAGCAAATTTATTTCATGTACTTTGTGTAGAACCTCACGTGTTGCATACAAATTGACTCATTCAAGATTACAATACCACTCTCAGTTTTGCTAACTCTATAGCTACTCCCACATATTTGTGCTTTTTTCCTTAGCCTTTCCCATTAAAAAAACCAAACAATAGTATTTCTTCTTTCCCCCAGATGCTGGGCTTTTGTCTCAGGTTAGGATGCCTTAAAAACCTACATTGTAATGCATGTTCAGCAGTGGATTGCATCTGTGACTGAGTTATGATCCCAGTTCTAAGATATGTCCTGTTCCTCTCAATTCTCCATAACTTAAACCCTCTCTTTCAGTTCATTAATTCAGAAATTCAGTGAGAGAACTGGAGCTTGGAGCTTGCATTAAATATTTAAAGTTGTTTACTGGGGTCAAACAGCAAACATCTCTTTTGGATGCATCTGGGAAAAAATTGGAAGTTTTAAAAAAAAAAATATTGGTGTCTCTTTTATCTTTGATTTGCCTGAGAAAATTGCATCATTGATTTTGCATCATTAAGTTCAAAGAGATAATTTTTGAAAATAGTTTGCGATTTTTTGCATTCCCCAGGAGTTTTTTGATCATTCATGAAACTGTCAGACTACTAACAGGCATTTAGTTCCCTGTTTGGGGCACTGTAAGAAATTTCAGACTTGACGCAACAGAAAAGGGGAACATTGCTGTAGACAGTCTTATAATTTCCTTTCACATCTCCCACAAAGGACCATGATCCTCAGCCCTGCTTCCTCACTATCATCAAAACCAATACACGAGCCACCTTCTATTCACATTATACACGCCATAATGCCATCACATCACAGTTGTCTACAGCAAATTGTCTTGGCCAAAAGACTGATCCATGTTTCAAGTCATTTGGCTGATTTTGAGCAGATATATATCAACATATACAATTACAACACATATGGGCTGTAAAAGGCATTTACTGCATAGAAGAGCACTTGCAATAGTGGCTTTACTTACGATAAAATGTCAGCCAGTACGCACCTTGGGATTCATGGGTCTGGGGCAATGCTTACTGTGGACTCAGCCTCCCCAGGAGCTTCAGCTCAAAGTAAAGCAACACCCCTTTTAACTCCTTTCTTGTCAAGGCTGCCCCGCTCTTCCCGTTGTGGCCCGGCAGTGTATAGCTGTTCCTTGCTCCAGAACTGATTGCTGAGGACACCCACACCCCATTAACAAAGGATTTACCCCATTTCACTGAACTTGCTGGCTGCTTTTCATAAGCAAGTCCCATGCCCAAAGCACCCAGAAGTATTGAGCTCTTGCTGCAGCTGCAGACCAGAAGGGAGTGATGTAAGAAACTATAAATTCTTAATTTTCTATATTTTTTAAATCTATTGTGCATTTTAACTATATCTAAATATATATTTAACAAATCATCACTATAACTAGCTACAAGTTGTGAATATAAAACCTTTCCAGAGAGCTGTGATTTCCTTTTAACTTTTGCAGGGAGAGGTACAGGAAGATTGATAGCATCATTGGGTCCAACTTACTGTGCTTTATAAACAATTTTTTTTCTAGAAAGTGGAAATTCCAAAACCAGAAAGCGCTGCTGTGCTTATTTGTTAGCTTGCGATGAAACGGGAATACTGAAAAGTGCAAGTTTGAGAGCAAAATCACTCTAAAGCTTGCTTGTTTGCTTCTAAAAGTGAAAGCAGTATGTTTCAAAGAAATGAAGTTATTTGCTCAGAGTTAAAAAAAAGCACATCTGCAATGACAGATGTACAGAAGTGCTGGAAATCAGAGAGACACTGTGAAGTAGTACAAATATCATCAGAGTAGTTATAGTCGTTACTGTTGTTCCAGTGATAGGCAAACCTTTGCAAGGGATTACATGAATATACTGGGATAAACCAGGTACGTGTGGCCATGGCCAATTCTGAGCACACAAGCCACTGCAGTTAGCATAGCTGGATGTGCAACGACAGCCCATCTTCTACAGCGATCCCTGACAGAGCAACACATAAATATAAACCCGAGAAGCAGAGAGCACCCAACCTCGAAGAGGATGGGCATATGTTGGAGCCCTGATGCGCACCTCAAGCAGCGTGATACTCCTCCTGCTGTGCGTGAAGGTGTGAACGCTACTGCCATACTTGAAGCAACTAACTCTGTGAATCTTATTTCTGATATTTAGTAAAGCTGCCAGGTATGCCAAAGGGGGTACAGGATGGAAGCAGAGGAGGTACAAGATGGAACAAGAGGGAGGGAAGAAGAAAGGTTCATGGGTGTTGGTATCCTGGGAGCTAGCACAGGCTCCATGGTTCATTTCTGAGGTACAAAGGCAAGTACTTCCATTCAGGCACAGCAATTTGGGCACCGTGCAGATGAAAGCCTCAACTCGCCACTGACACACTGAACACAATGGCCCTGACCCTGCCCTGTGGTGAGCTCTCCTCAAACCAGCAGACATTCATGTTCAAGGTCTCCTGCTGTAGCCATTAGCCTCCTAAGAAACCACTGTTGTGAAAATATCAACGAGGTGACAGACGTGCAGGAGCTCAAGTGAAAAAAGAAACTGGAACTCCATTGCTTGGATCTAGAGCTGGAAAGATTAATGGACTTTGAGCATCCATGCTTCAGAGGCCTTGACAGCTGCGTCAGTTCAAAGGGCACAGAGAGCACCACCTCTTCTCTTTACACTGCATGGCCGAATTGAAAGATTTATGGTGGATCTACTCCAAAGATGTACGCTTTCTGTTTGGGTTGTTCCTCCACCACCCACATTGTCCTAGCGATGATTCATGATGTCCATGTGGCCACCATAAGAGTTTGGCAGGGGAAAGCACAGTCCATTTGCACTGTTCTCCCAGAGAAACACGAAACTCCTCTATCACTCACAGCCGAGCAGCAGTAACCAGTACACAAATGGGAGTAAACACAATGCAACCAACAACATCTGACTTGCAAATTATTACATGACAATTAAAACAAATAAAAGGGGGAATTCCAACCCTTTTCTTTTTTTAACTGCATTGTAAGATCTGGGCCCCAACCAAAGATTAACACCCTTGACCTTTAGCATATTCCAAATCCTTGATAGCTGTAAGACTGCTTTTCAAGCTCTCTCTTCCAGATCAAAATTAAAAGAATACGTGCACTTCAAAAATTTCTATCTGTACAATCCGATCTAGTTGCTTCCCCTGACCTGTTTTTATTTAGCTGGGCTCTGTTATGTGTCTCTGAATTCAGATCTCAAAACACCTTCAGCCAAACTCTGCTTTTGTGTGCTGGACTGACTCTACCGAATTCACGAGTTCCCCTGGCTTACAGCAGCTACAGATTACAATCTCTCATCAGGAAGAGATAACCTTAAAAAGAACTCAAAACTATAACGCTTGCATGTTGGCAAACCTTATCATTAAGAAAATGAACACTATTTATGCATCAGCATTTCAAAGGCAAGTACTTTATCCCCGTGCTCGCACACGGAGCACTGCGCTCCAGCCCCTTCGGTTCGCTTCCTGCTGCCATTTCCTGTCACAAGCCTAAAATGAGAGACTTTCACAGACTTCTCATTGGCGAGCTCATCGCAATAGTTTGTAGTTCGCCTAATACAAGAAGGCAGTTGTTTTCATAATGACATCCCAGCATAATTTGGGGATTATTCTTTATTTTCCAGGTATTTCTAGGGAAAAATATACATATCTGTAGTGCTGTGTAACAGAGAAGTAAAAACAATTCATTATCGTTCTTAGAAGCATGTTGTACTTTGGCTACAAATATGAGAAGTTCTACGTTTCTCTGCGTTGCTAGTAGTGAGCGAAGAGTCGCCTACAAGATCCATAGCAACTTGAAATAGGTTCTGAGTGTCCGCCTGACGGGTAAAACCTAATTTACAATTGTGAGCCCCATCAGCAGTTTCCTGAGGTTTGTGAGGCAGCCGACTGCCACCTCCTCAGCACACGGTTCATCGCAGGCACTGGCTCAGACCCCATTCAAGGTACACCCAGATTTTGGACTCTGTGAAACAATTAGCAGGAGAATGTCTCACTGCAGAAAGATACTTGTGCAAAGGTTTTTGGGGAAAAATGAGTCTTGCTACTCTCAAACACTGGACAAACAAGCCAAGCCAAGGAGCTCTATGGAGTATGACATGCCGAAAGCTATCAGATGGTTATCTACACTGCTGCTCTCACCCTTGTCGGTGCTAGCAGAGTTAAAATTGGTGGCAAAAGTGGAAAATCAAACACCACTTGTTAGCACAGACAAGGCTTGTGAGCTGTTAAAGTGAAACTCAAAGAAAACCATGTTTCCCCTGCGAGCTTTGTGCACCTTCCTGCCTTCACAAAGGTGGACTCTTTCACAGGCTCTCCGGGGCCACGGCGCGTTCTGGAAGAAGGTGCAACAATGACAGGGTCCCGCCAGTGATGCACTATCCACCCACCGGGATGTTTATTGTGGCTAACTTTGCTTCTGAGCAGCTTATAAGCGCTTTTTGCAAGGTGCTGTGCAGACCGGATCTGCAGCGAGCGAGCTCCCCAAGGTGAGCGCCGGATCCACCTCCTCCTCCCACCCAGTGACATTTCTAATTGATAAATCAGGCTGCCGAACTGGGCCTTTTTGTTCTGTGTTCGTGCAGCCTAATGCAACAACAACGAAGCATGGCCATGGCAGTGATAATTAAAATTGTCTACAGTGTATACTGAGGGAAGCTGAAAGTCACAGGTTTGTAAGATCCTAATTTTCAGGCAAGCTGGGACACTCGTTAACCTCTGACAACCCAAGCACAAAGGCTTAATTCTCAATCTACTGCAGTCAGCCAGAGTCTGACCAGCCCCTGCATGATTTGCATATCCAGCTCAGCTTCTTAACCTCCCTCACCTTAAGCTATACCTATTAAAGAAAGCAATCTTCATTTAAAAGCAATTCAGGGCATATCTGTAAGACGTATTGCTGCATTATAAACCAGTGCATGGACACACAGAGAACTAGCTCGCATTCAGCACGCCACAGAGTCCCTCGGATAACCCACTGCAAACTACACAGACTTCTGATTCAAACCAAAGGTTTGACTCTGGGCCTCCCATGCCCTAAATTCCCCCTCTGCCAATCATTTATTCAAAGTCCCGCGGACTGAGACTGCCTGCAGGGGCTGAGGGGCGGTGGGGGAGGCAGGATATGGAACACCAGCATGCAAATCCCTGCTCCAGACTGGGCACTGCCGCTGGGATAAGTCATGCCTCTCTCTCCACTACCAGGAGGTAAAAAAAAGAAAGAAAAAAAAGTAGTTTCCCTAGCAGTGCAGAAAAGCTTTAGATTTAGTGTGGAAAATGCTGTTGTTCTTTTTACTTTCTAACATCTATTCCAGCCAGAGCCTTCTCTGCTCTCATATGGAAATAGGGGCAGAGCGTTTTGGATGTTTCCTCGAAATGGCATTAAGAGCTACCTCCTTTTAGTGTATCATCTCCTTTAGTTACTGCAAAACATTCTTGGGACAGGTACCGTTGCGGGCTGCCAAGCATGTTCCCATGCACCTTCACGATTCGCTGACATCGATGGAACAGTGGCAGCACAGTGGGAAGGAATTAATACCCAGGCTTAAAAGGAAATACAGGGTGCCAAGAAAATTGCTCTGACTGCACAGGCTCATCTGAACCTTCACAGTTCAGAGCCCAGAGCCTTTCATTCTTGCTGTAAAATAGCATGGCTTGCTGGTGCTGTGGGAAGAAGCTGGGACCCACAGCATGCTTTTCCTCCCCAGCGTCACCAGCTGATGCCCACATATGTTAATTTTTGACTCAATTCTTACTTTTAGCCAAAAACATTACCCCATAAATCATGCACATGCTGTTCACTTAAGCGATGCAATTTCTTAAATCCCTTGCAAGTCACTGGGTATATCACATAAGTTGCCTCTACCATAGTTTACTTAAAGAAAACTTAGGAACGTATTTTCTTAACAGCACAAAGAGAACACAAATTTTACATAAAACAGGTCAACGCTTTTCATACTGCAGAGTCCTTTGGCTCCCTGAAATCAACAGGAGTACGGGACAGCAGAGTCCGGACCTTCATATTTGCAAAGTGCTTTTTTGATCCCTGGACACTGTTATTATCCTTGCAGAGCACAGTATTTAGAATACAAAAATCAAACCTAATGAAGGGTAAGTTAAACAAGTCCAGACCATTTACAAAGAAACAAATGTCCCTTTGCAAAAGCCTTAGAAAATCCAATAAAATACACATACTGCTTAGTGAGGTGAGATGAAATGCCTGCATGCGTAGGATATTAGAAAAGAAACAATTCATCTCTGAAAAACCAGTAACTAACTACAGCAGAATGCATTTGTTTGCGTTTCCTCCTGTAAACAAGAAAACCTGGATTTCTGCTGCCCACCTTAACCATTAGATCATGCTAAGCATATTTTCTGGGGTCATGTATTCTTTGAGTTAGAAATCAAGATATGTTTATTATAGCATGCCATTATGAAAACACAATAGAGAGGGCTCAGGAAAGGCAGTAAAGGTGATGCTAGGCAACGAAATAACTCCCAGATATTTTGTTAGGGTTATTCTTTATTCCTACTATTTATTTATATTCATCCAACACCAGCCAGGGCTTAGGACCATCTTGTACCAGCTCTGTGCAAGTCGAGCAAATAAGTAGACAAGATGAAAAGAAAAAGAGAGAGAATCTACTATCTGCCACTCACCCCCCCTTCCTGATTGCTCAAGAGCTAGCAAGATTACCCAAAAACTGGCAAAACAAGTTTTAAAAGAAGCAGCTCTACTGGAAAAAAAGTAGCATTGGGCTGTAACAGGGGACTTTTCTTTTTGAATTTAACTTGATTTGTTTTACTACAGTCTAAGCCTGTACAAAAATATCTGAAAAAATATGGAAGAGGAAGTGATATATTCTTGTATCTCAGAATTTATAAAAATAATTTTACTTTGTTATAAAACCACACATTATGAACATTTCCCCCACAGACTTCTAAAGGGAAGAAAACACAACCTTTGCCTATAGTTCACATCCATAAAAAATGTTAATTTCAATTATGATTTCTACAGTAGTGTTCACTAAACATGAGATTGAACAAGCACAGAGGAACACATAATGGTCATCCCATTTCTTTGATAACATATCCTGTTCCTGCTGATTCCCAGTGTCTGTATTCTTGTGAACCAATAACAGAAATATTTGCTTTCAAGTCTAATTTTACTCACATGGTTAAGTCAAGTGATTTGTTACTTACATGAACTTGAATGGGATTACTCACTCGAGTAGAATTACTCAAGAGAACAAATCTTAGGATGAGACCATGAGACACAACAGCACTACAGATTTGCCTTATCCCATGAGGGAAAGTTAGAAAAAAAAAGCCTTACCTGATGTTTTCTCTGTGAACACCACCTTGGACTCTGCTGTGAAATTCTGTCCAGTCAGGATCATCTGTTGTCCTCCATAAACAAGGCAGCTATCAATATCTTGTCTTTCAACCATTGGAAGTTCATGAGCAGATCTTTGGGCTGTGGACAAATTGCAGACATGAATGAAACCAACTCTGTTTTACCAGGACTTTCCAGATCTTCCCAGAACTATCCACAGATTGATCTTGTCATCGTTACCATCCATTGACTGCCAAAGCAGCTTCTCCAGGGTGCTAAATTTAGGTTTGAAAGGGAAAAATAAACTTACTCAAGGCATTTTATTTGGAAACATTCAGGAGCTGGCTGCAGCGTTTCAGCTGTGCTGGCCTTACTCCTTGTCCTTGAGAAAGGACAGCTTGGATGAATGAGCTGGAACTTGCCCATGCCTGTTTCCAAATAAATGGCCAAATTTTCAAGTGCAGGCACACTACAGCCCTGGAGCCCAAAAATTCCACCTGCAGAGAGGATTCCACTGAATAACACTGAATTCCTTCAGAAATAAAATAAAAATAAACCTCTTCTACAAAAGCCCACTGCCTCCTACACTACACTGGGCATGGAACAGTCTGTTTGCCAACAGAAGCACCGTCTCCATGTGCAGGCACTGAGCCTTGTGCACACAACAAGAGGGGCAATCACCAAGCCGTGTTCATGTTGGTGAGCAGGAGGGGTCACACCGGGACTCTGCTGCAGCCTGGGCTTTTTGCGAGCATGTTTTGCAGAGGCCTGAACATCTGAGGAGCAGAGCCCTGTGCTGCAAACTGAGTTTGATTATAAAAGGCAAGGAAAGAAAAGGTTGGGTGGACTCCAGATGGGCATGTACGTGATCACAGATTTCTAAGGTCTTTACTGTTCTTAGCCACGAACTCGAAGCATGACTTTGGCGAGTTATTCTCTTTCCCCAGCCAGAAAACCAGGATAGCACCATCTCTCCACCTACTTTCCTCTCATCCCATTAAAACAGCCATCTGCATGGTCAGAAAAGCTTCGGAGAATCCTGGTCACCATCCCTGCAAGCCCATTCCAACTGTTTGCTAACAAGCGGCAGGAGCCGAAGAAAGCGAAGATGCGAGAATTGTTCCCTACAACGCAGACAGCTGGAAAATATCACGAGCTTCCCTGTGACCAGACCAGGTGGGCAGCAGTTTGGGTCTGGTGAACTGCGAGTTCATGACCTGCACTCAAACTCCTCCAGATTCATCCACCCCAACTGGAAAGGCCTCTAGAGGATGCCGCTCATCTATTTAACAGCTGCCTTGGCTGGATTTTAACTTTCTCTGACAAAGAGCCTGCTCCCAAGAGACCCTGAGCACTTGTGTCTTCCCTTCACTGAACACCGTTGGCTGCTGAGCCAAAAATAAGGAAATATTATCCTATACGTTCAGCGCTGGCCCTCCACTCACACACAGGCAAAGTCTGCTTTCTGTGACCCGGTCCTGGCACCCTTTTACTGCTGTCCAACCTTCAGAAAGCCAAAAACCCCAACAGCTTTTGGCTGCAGCCAGCACTGTACAGATTCTCGCACCACATCAGGAAAATGCTAGAGTATTTGGTGGGAAAACACAAGCATTAAACCTTTCAGACAGGTGTCTGGAGACAAGGGTAGCAGTTTTTCTAGCAAGGACAAGCTCAGCTGAACCCTTTCTGCCAGTCATGACATGGAGTTTTTGCTCTTGTTAAAAATATAGATAATTCAATATTTATAACTTTCTTGTGCCATTTGAGAGGCATTTTTTAACGTCTGTTTAAAACAACCTTATGACTCATTGTTCCCTTCAAATATATAACAACAGCTGGGCTAAGATACTGCCAATTAAGAATATATATTCAGATTATTTTCACAGAAGCTGCTAATTTCTTTCACATGGCTGTATGATTAATTCCTTTCCCTAAATACTCAAATTTTTGATGAGTTCATAATTGGATTTATCACAAAAGACAGATTTGTAACCTTAAAGGCTTAAGACTAAATAGCAATCATCAAAAACACGTCTACAACAGTCAAGAGAAAATGTATTTAAGCTTTGCCCTGGACACTGTTTGTTCCCATTCAATCCCCAAATTTCACTTCCAAAGTATCCCAAATAGTCAAAATTCCAGATTAACCCACGTCTTCTACAGACTTCAGTTTGTTAGTAGAGAGCTTTGTATCTGACATCCAACAGATCAGTGGTTCTCAAGGCTTTTTCAGGACGAGGAAGGACAAATTTTAGCCTGGAAATAACCGTCTGACTCATCTTAATTATATTTGGAGCTCGGCAAGTTGGAAATCGCTGCTGAAGACCAAGCTTTCGTCCAACTTCCATAGAGCGCAGTGTTTGTGTACGCTGCGACCTACCAGGGAGCCGGGGAGGACAGCCGGGTCACCGGCAATGTGCATCTCAGCTCTTAGGAAATGCCAAAAACCCTTCTGCCATCCTCAGCTGAGCTGGCGTGGTCTCAGCAGTGCTGCCTGGAAGCCTGCGATGGGCAGAGGTGTTCGGCGGGTACCCCGACGCCGCTCCGTGCTGCCACAGCCCCACGGCCAGCGGCAGCCAGGCTGATGCAGAGCTGTGGTCAGGCACGGCTACAGCACCAGCAGGCTACGGGCATCTCCAAAACTGCTTTCGCCCTGTCCCACACTTGGTCACCCCTGTAGGTGTACAAAACCCATGTGTGCTTTCTATGTGCTGCAGAATAGTGTTGGAAGTGTTTCAGTTGAGTTTCTCAATGCAGATAGTGTACCAAAGGGAAAGTTGGAGGAATACAGGTACCTACTGGGCACCGGACTTCCTCTGCCCCATTTTGCCTGCACTCTCCTTCTCCCACTATGTGGTCTGTCAATCTTTTTTTAAAAAAACTCACTTTTAATTTTCCAAGATCTATCTTTTTTTTTTTTTACCCAGGCCTACAAGAAGTTTTCACCCCATTGCCCATTTCCATCAGTAAGGAGGCTCAAGGTTCAGAGTGGAGCTGCCTCAATAGGATTACTTTTTTTTCCTCTGCAAGAAATATTAATTGCCAATAAATCCCCTTCCTCTACGGCTCGTGATGGGTGGACTGCATGCAATAATTTCACACTATTCCTTCTCTTCCCCCAGGGGTTGGCACTTCATAAAGTGACCTACAGCTACTGGAGTTTATGAGCTTTGAATAAACAAAACACTGTTGATTTAACCAGTTGGGGTGTTTACTTTCAATAGCAACAGTTACTGACATAAGGCAGCAAAGCAAATGCTATAGAAATACCCACACTTGGCCTGAAGCAGTGTGTCAACCTATTAACAGGGGACATTATTTTTCTATTTTATTTGACTGTCTGCAAATCAAGATGTCATGGATGCACGGTGCCAAGAAATACAATGCACACAGCGACACGAGAGAGAAAGGGAGCTGCTGTCTCGGGGCGCCGCACCCCCTCCAGCCAGCCTCAGCCTGGGAGGGATGCAGCCCCTGCGCTGCCTCCCCTGCCCACGCCGCTCGGCAGGGCTGCTGCTGCCCACAGCCCACCCAGGCTCACCTGCCCCGGCTGCAGGGGCGCAGGGTGCTTTTCGGGGGGTGAGCCTTTATCCCCTTCCCTATGCCAGCAGGTGGAGGAAAGGTTAAGGTGACCTAAACCTCTGGGCCAGCAGGCTGGATGCTTCACAGGGGATGCACAAGCCCAGATGCTGACTGTAAGGCAGTGTGCCAAGGCAGGGTGAAGGTGTTTCTTGCTTCCCCACCTGCCCACAGCATCCGTAACTGTTCCTTTTTCAGCAGAGAGGCTATTTGGTTTCTAGGAAAAAAAAGGGATATTTTGAGACAACTGATTACCTGGATAAGTCTGTTGTGGCTCCAGATCCCCCCTAGAAGAGTGTTGCCCACAGCTGCTAACAGGTTCCAAGTGACAACCTCAGTTGTATTCCCTAACATGCTCCTTAGGTAATCCCTGCTCTACCTGAGAGCCCCTTTCCCTCCGCGCCGCCCAGCTCTCCCGGTCAGCGCTCCTCCTGCACACATCTCCTGGGACGAGCAGTTCTAGCCCTGCCTCAGCATCGTGTTTCCTTCCACCGGCTTGGAGGGCTTCCAAGCGCTGCCTTGTCTTGCCCAAAAACTGACTCGTTTTATGAGGAGTCTTAACTGAAGCTAAATGTCTCTTAACAGCCTCCGGAGAGGAACCGTCTCGGCAATCTCTCTCCCTGCATGTGCAATAAGAGAGAGGGCTGGATCGGGTAATGTAGGCAAAGCAAAAACACTAACGTGATCTGCCTCCCGGGAGGAGCAGGCTTGTGAACTCTGCACAGAGCGTGCGGGTCTGACCGACACTTCCAGGGAGGAGATACTCTACAGCCTCCGTCTATCAGCGCACTATCTCAGTGCCTTCTTCTGCAGAGTGGCTGGAGGCCTCCATGCAAACTTCTGTGTAAACAGAGGCCAAAGAATAGCTGCTGAAGTGAAATCTGCTCCATCCTGTCTTTCTGACACCTGCAACTCTGGATCCAGAGCTTAGGTTTGCCCGTCGTCCCCGTAGCTGGCCACAATTCAGGGAAGATCTTACCCTGGGCGATCACAGGGAGCAGGACTGAGGGTCACCTGCAGCTCAGTAAGGACAAAGCTAGCGTTACCTCCACCTGCCTCTAACTGCCACCACAAGTCAAGTAAATCAAAAAAGGTGGCTACTTAAAAGAGGGGGGGTCACGACCTCCACCCCCAGTGCAACAGTCTCCCAAATGTCCAGGTCCCTCTTTGGACCCCCCCGTGTCCTTACCCTGCCCAGGGCAGCCCCAGCTCACCCCAGTTTGCTGGAAGCCTTCAAGCTGTGACTCACCACTCCTGACATGTCTTTCCAACCCCCCAAAGGCTCTTGGCTCCAGCCACTGATTTCTGTTGGATTTGAGAAGAGCAGGTAGAGCTGGGTGTCTGATGCTAAAAAAAATCCTGAACCTTAGAAGCAATAGCAGAGGCGTAATTTGTTGTGGGATTAATTCTTCCACCTCAGTGCAAACCTTAATGAGCCAAAGTAAATATTTTATTCCTCCTGTCACGCTGTGTTTATTTACCACGAGCTGCCTGCCTGTGGTAGGACTGATAGGAGCAGAGCTCCTGTGCCCAGTGCTTATCCAACGCGTTAATATCCTGAGAGACTTTGATCCCATCCATCACGCACTGAAGCACCCTGAGCGCTCTGGTGGGAGGAGAGGCAAAGGCTGGGGAGCTGCAGTATGGCAGCCAGGAGGACCAAGGGCAGGAGACACCTCCAGCAGGCAGGCAGACATCGGGAAGGCACTCCAGAGAGCAGCAATCTGCTCATGGGAGGGATGGGATGAATTACCTCCTGGTCAGAGTACGGGGCAGTGGAAGGCTCAAGTGAGAATCAAGTAAATAAAGCAAATTTTGAAACCTCGTGATTAGATGGGAAACCTTGAGAATGTGATCTAAACGCTAGGAAAAGAAGAACCCGGTATGAATGACAACAGTTTCCAATTTGTTGCCAGCAAGACTTAATCAGCAGTTTGTGCAGAGCCATCCAAGAAAAAAGCACCAAAAATAGAGGGCTTTTCTCCACCTCCTTCTCTGCACATAATTTATTTTATGATGTCCTTGCGAAGGAGGAGTGACAAGCACTGATGGCAGCAGTGTCAGATAAGTATGATACTTTCTGTGAACTGCAGCCAGCGCACCAAACCAGCGTGTGATTAATGACAGGAAAACCATGGCCTCGGTTCACTTCTCTGTCGATCATCTCTGCGGGTATGCACAGCATTTCCTTTTAATCCCTTGTGGAGGAGATCTGCCGAGCTTAAATTATGCTCAGAAATCCATGCTCTGCGTAATACACTGGGGCGCTCGCTTTTACCAACAGCGGTACTGCAAAGGCAAAAAGTAAACAGGGGTTTATCCTCGCAGCAAGGCTTGCAGCCTGCGAAAAGGGCGGGCATTTTCCTTCTGCCTGACTCAGACTTTCCAGACTCAAATCTTTTGGTTGCACATTAAAAGTGACAAATATTGCCAGAATTAGCTTTTTAATTCTGTGCTTTAGGAAATAGAAAAATGTTACTTTAGAAAAAAAAAAAATCAGTTTTTGCATCAGCTGCCTGACTGTCTTGAAGTTGAAATGAAAGGGGGGAAAAATTCCTTTAATTCAACTGGAAACCATGCTACTCTTGTAATACTCATCGTTATAGGTAAACTTGCAAATGGGTATCTCCCCGGTGCAAAGAGACCATTCATTTCTGCTTTTTTATCTCAATAAACTAGGCCCTTCTTGCCTGCCATTGTATTCCAACCAGCACAGCTCCCGGCCGAGGAAAAGCGCTCGCTGGTTTGCCAAGACAACATTCTTTTACATGACTAGCTCTTTCCCCTGTAGTTATTAATGTGTCACATTTCATAGGCTCAGATTGTCTAATATTATGGGAAAATCTACTAGAAGGAGAGAAAAATAAAGGAAACTTCCAGGGAAATTGATTAAAGGGAAATAAGATATTTGACCCGATTTAGTGGAACAAAACACAGTCAATAATAGAAACTATTTAAATGCCTCAGATGGACACACAGTTCTTTAGTAATAAGTTTTGTTTGTTTTGTTTTTTACCACCTCGGAATATCTATTATAAGAACAAGATTTTAGACTCCTGCTCTTGTGCCAAGTGCAATCGTTTGCATTTTAAGGGATTCATGAGCACAGCTTGGTATCAGCAAACATGGATTATACGAAACAAGAACTGTGAGACACTTTGGGATGGTTTAACCAGGATCCATTAGAATAAAAACTGTGACGCAGCGCGAATGGTACTCCGAACGCTTACGCTCACATCTTGCAGACACTTGCATAAAGCAGTTTTTGGTTGCCGACAGCATGGAGTAAAACAAGCTGCCTGGCAGGTGCTGCTCTGAACTCCCTTCAACGCTGCTCCTTCTCTGCTCCAGGGATGCTTCAGCCCAGGAGCAGAAACACAACTCCAGACATCACTCACTCACCGAGAAATGAGTTTCAGCTCATAGTGAAAGGTAAATCAAAGCAAACGAATAGAACTAATGCTGCAGAAAATGCCTGAACGGTTTGAAAATAATGATCAGGTCTGCCAAATACCAAAGCCCTCCATGGGCTTGCTGTTATCAGGGCTGTGTTTGAAGGGACAAGTTAACTCAGTAACCCTTCATGCCTGCGATTCCACCACCTCCTGTGACAGCAGCTCTGTGACAGCCCTGCCTGGCCCAGCAAGATCTCACCTACATGAGCGGACTTATGCCTATGCCTAAAACACACCTGCACAAGCAGGGGGGGATGTTTCGGCACGCGCACCCGCAGCCCGGCTAACGGCACCGAGGTGCGCAGGCAGGGAGCAGGGCCAAGCAGCACGCTGCTGCCTGGACCCGTCGGCTGCGGATCCCAGGGACATCTCACGTAGCGCCTGTGGGGCTTGCGGCCATTTCACCGACTTGGTGTGGAGCAACACCCAGGAGAAGGGATTTTTCTCACCTGTCCAGAGCCACATCTACAAGACAGTGGCTTTTTATCCCTAAGTAAGAGATGGGCTGTTGCTACAATTATCAGAGGGCTTTCAAATGCCTTTGCCTACTCAGTGGCTTCAGAACGAATTGACAGGCAACAGGAGAAAAAAGCTGCAAGCTGCTGAATGTGCAGGCTTGTCTGGATACGAGGTCCATTTTGAGGCATAACTGATCATTTAACAACATATCACCTCCTTGGTCCTCCCACACAGCTGCCTGGGGAGGAACTTGCTCCGGATGATGCTTTGAACCTGTGAAATCCCCTCCTAAAACCTGTCAAGTGCTGAATGTGACACAGATGAGGTGGAATCAAATTGCCCCATGAAAAGCAGATACTTCACAGTTCTTGCTTCATTGCAGCTAATGATCTGCTGACACCGGTGGGAGTTTTTAGCCGGGATCAGCTTCTGCTGAGGAGAGCACTCAGATATTCTGTTGGTAGCAACAGTGCTCTCGAGGGAACCCCACTGGTAGGGAAATGGCCAGTTATCTCAAAGCTGCTACTTACTAAGACTTTCCCGGAGGGATATTATTAACAGCTACCAGACAGGAGAGATCTTACAGGAGAGTCCCTGAGGATAAGGGTTCCCAGGTGGCCACATCAAAAAAAAAGAAAAAATGAAAAACTAACAAAGAAAAAAAAAAAGAGAATCCCAGCAGCACATGAAGGTGGGAGGTGGGACACAAGGAGAAGATGTCCCAGAGCCCCAACGTGCCCCTTCTCAGCAGGGCACCGGAGCTTACCTGAGACTGTGAGCTCTGCAACATGTGCACATTGTCTGGGAGAAACTGAGATTATCATCTCTAGTGTGATTTACTCTGCATTACTAATGCTGCCTGAACTAACTAATGTTTTTAACCATCTTCCCAGAACTGGGCTGAGATCAGGAAGTGCTACTGAAACGCAAAAATGTTGCTAAATATGCAACGTAACGTTCTAAATGGAAGAGGCTTATTACTCCAGATCACTTCGTGCTCTGCTTCCATGAGTTCAGAAAAGCACAGTACTTAACATATCTCTCCAAATTGCCAGTATATCCAGTATTCCAAAAATAAAACTTTTTTTTTCTTGGGGAACAAATACATTTTTTTCTTGTAGGAACTTTGCTGTCTGCTATGCAGCCAACATCTTCATATTTTAATTATGAAAAATATAAAAATAAGCCACTTATACTGGTATCTCCACTCCTGGCTTTTTTTTATGCCCCTAAGACTCATCGAAGCAAACACATCTCAAAATAAATGCCTAGACATCTTAAACAAGCCTGCAAATAGCAGTCATTGCCCAGGCAAATTAGGTGTGCACATATAATTCAGAAAAATGTGATCTTATTCTGTAAACCATGACCGGACTTCTGCTTGAATGCTCTTTGGTGATGGGCACAAATACAACGTGCAGTTGTGGAAGGGTCTTAGAAATGCCTGGCTAACTTTCTGAAAGAGCTATTTGCTGTTCCTGTAGGAGAATTCTTAGAAGTGGGGTGTTACCTGCAGGGCTCGCTGTGTGACCCAGGGACCATCTGCCCTCTGCTCTGGGCTCGAGCTATTTTTCCGTACAGTGGATGTAGGAGTTACACCTGGAGTTTCCCCACCGGAGCAGCTCCCCATTGCAGGCAGGAATGGGCTCTTTCCACTTGGAAAAGAAACTGAGGGAGAAGCCAGGTGATGCTTTGCCACAACTCCCTTCCTATCTAGAGAAGCTGCAGTTTGCTGAACGTTTCCTTTAGCAAATGGGCCTTTGTTTCAGCAGGGACACGTTTGGGGTGGAGGCCACTATTGTTTCAGCCATCTGGTTCCATAAAGGTTCATAACCATTTCCTATGGAGAAAGGTGGTGGCTACTCCCACTATTCTCCCTTCTCCATCACCGTGCTGGAGACTTCACTCAGCTGCTAAAATGCTCTGATAGGTGGTATCTTCTCATAAACCTTGCCAAGAGTTCATACGTATCCATCATCCTCTCTTTAGCCTTGCCTTGTTTATTCATGTCTACTGTTTTTTTTTCCAAAGCTGCCATCAATAATTCACTAGTCACACAATTTCTCTTGATTTCCCATCCAAAATCGGCTCCTCTCTTATTCTAAGCAGTTGATATTTAAGTACAGCCTGCATCTCAATAAATAAAATTCACACATGAGGAACTCTTCAATGACTTTCTTCACATGACTTATGGCAAGATAGGTTCTGCTAAAGGGGTGAGTCATTCAGCAAAGGGAGAGGAAAACTGTTCATTATGTATTTCTGAAATCCCCAAACCGCTGAAAAGGCACCATTTACCAACAAAAAGCATCACAGGATGCACATGAACCAGCAAAGTGGGTGGAGCCCTTCCAGAAATGACTGCGACACGGGGGGCACCTCATCGGAGGCCTTTCTTTCTCAGGATCCAGTACGTTAAAATGAGTGGGAGGCGCAGGTTTCTCAGCTTACACGCTTGTAGGATTTGCCCCTCGGAAATCAGAACTGCAAGCTTTCTTCTGTCCCTCAGGGGAATACCAGAACAGCCCGGGGTTTCCCTGCTTCAGCTGCAGCCTCCTGAGCTGTACACCCCTTAGCATCGACATCTAGAAACAACACTAACCAGGATGTGCCCGAGCCTCAAAATCAAACCCGTTTCTCCATTTCAGCTGTGTTCCTGCCACAGCTCAGACCCGAGGACTGCGGTCACTCCTTCGGCAGGCAGGACTGGCCCACCGTGCTAGGAGCTGGCCCAGGTTTGAATTCGAAACCTCCAACCACCTGCCAGCTTGTGGATAACAAGTTCTGGTTGTGCCTCCACTCAGAATAAAACCCAGGCAGGCAGGCAGCTTGCACACTCGTGCACAAACAGGGAGAATGTATATACGCCCCTATACGCACACCCACGCTGGCTCCCTGCTCCCAGCAAAGACCCGCTAGCCAGGAGGATCCAGCAGCAACACATTAATAAATAAACTTTGCAAAAGCCCCAAAAACCCTCGCTGTCCTCACAAGCTCTAAGCACCGTGAAGAGCCACCTGGCACCAAAACTTGTTTCAGGAAAGGGAGCGTGTACAGGTAAGAGCCACAGGTCACTCCAACGGTGACGCGGACCCGGCCAGCGCAGGAAGCGCGGAGCACCTCGCGCTTCCCTATCCGAGCACGTTGGGTTTGTGTCCCCCCAGAGCCAGCCTGGAGCAGAGGGAGAAGACGATCGTTGTTGCAAGAGAGGGAGAAGGAGCAAATCTCAGGGGATACTTACAGCATTCGATGGGGTTTGACGCTGCTTGTAGAGAAATGATCCTGCCGTTGGACTCGGGGATGTGCACGCGGAAGACGAGCCGGACGCGGGTGTTCTTCCTGCCGATGTCCGTCTCTCCCTTGCGCAGCTCGATGTCTGCGTTCCTCAGCTTCAAAATCCCCGCGCAGTCAATGCTGCCAAACACACACGCCGTTTAGCTTAACATTTCTGCTCTCAAACAGCTTGGAAATAGGTGACAGTCAACAGGATTAAGCTGTTTTGCTCCAATCCCTCGGTTAAGAGCAGCTCCAAATACTTGTTCTGCTTAGGATCTAGATATGTTTCCCATGGCGGGGGGGGTTGAACTAGATGATCTTTAAGGTCCCCTCCAACCCAAACCATTTTATGATTCTAAGCTATTGCCATTTCAGCAGTTACAGGGGAAGAAATCCCACAGGCGCAGCGAGTGAGGGATGCTGCTGGACCCATCCCCGAAGAGTCTGTCCCAGGCACATCCCAGCCGAGGGCCAGGGGTGGCTTTTACTCTGGCGACAGCAGAAGCCGCTCTCCAAACATTATAACCCCGAGTCCTATTCCCCTCCTGTGCTAAGCACCAGAGCACACGGCAGCGCCCGCCCCGGCACACCGGGGCAGGGAGAGTGAACCAGAACAGGTTCTGGGCAAAAAGCCCAGCCTGTGCCGGAGCCCTCCACGAGCCAGAGAGCGCTACAGCCTCCACCGCCAGCTCTCCAAACAGCTCAGCGCCCAGAGACCGCACAGCAGCTATTGCCTGCACGTGGGCAAATTAGTTCAGCTCCACGGGGAATCACAGCAGTTGAACCAGCTAATTGCAGGCACCATCCAGGCACGTTTTCCCCACAGTTTGTCATGCAAGCATTGAATTCGGCTCCAAAGTAGGAACCAAGTTGCTCTCTCCTCCTTTCGGACACGGTAGGTGCTTCTGCTAGAACTGGGCTCTCCAGCCCTGGCCCAGGTCACCGTGTCATCCTCCAAAGCATCGGGGGGTTGTTCCCAGCCAAGGCAATAGCCTGGCAGATCAGAAAATGGTTCTCTGCTCCCATTCACTGTGTCTCTGCACAAAGGGAGGATGTAGGGAGCAGGATGGGGCTGAGCAGCAATGAAAGGATGAGGATTGCTTAAACCAGCATTGCAACTTAATATTGGTGGAGGTTAACTTCTTAAGAGCCCAGTGTAAACTAGCAAACATGCCTGTCTACAGCACAGCCCGGGCAAGAGAATGTGCCAAATAATATTTACAGAATCTAAGATCTTCAGCTCAGCAGCAGTCCTCAGCGAGTGCAGTGAGTACTGTTATTAAACGGGCACTGCCAACCCATTTTGATATCGGTTTTAAAGACACACCATTCTTCTTCTTTAGATATGAATTAAAATCAATTTTTGGGAGGCAAAAAACCCAAGCTGTTTTCTACACCCACACTTCTCCTTCCCATTGCATGTGTGCAGGGGTTTATTACTCCAGGGCTACTTGTTAGGAACAGACAATCATGTTCCATTCAGCACTTGGCTGCTGAAGTTTGAGATGTGGACTTTTATTTATTTCCTTGGGTGCAGAGGGAAGGAGAGGCTTGAAGGGAAGGGAGGAATGAGGTATATTTTCTGGGGAAAAAAAAAAAGAAAAAAAAAGATACATAAAGAAAGAATGCGGATTTTGCGATGAAGTAGGGAGGTTTAAAAACATAGCTGCTTTGCCAATTTTGTCAGTATCCTCTGAAGGATGGAGATACAGCTCTTCCCTCTGCAGAGCAATCACTCTCATGCTGCCTGGCACACATTCAAGCCTGGAGTTTCAGACTGGTGCCCACTTCATCCCTCTGCCTCCATAAAACTGGAAGGAGTAATACAGAAAAGATGTGCTGTACTTGCTTTTCTGTCAACCTATTACAACAAAAGAGTGCAATTGCATGGCCAGAGGACTTGGCTGAGTTCAGAAGAGATGCTTCCTATTCCATTAAATGTTGTGAAATGAATCGTACACCTTTCCTCCACTGCTGCTGCTCCTTGTTTCTCATTGCGTCCCTGCAGCATATGGACTTGAGATTCGAGTCTTGTTTTCCTTAGTGCTCTACAAAACCATTCTGACTTTGAAGACGACAGATGATTACAATATAGTCACTGCAGCAATTGGGGTAAAAGCAAAAACGCCTGCGCGGTCAGCTGACGAGTGGTAACTCTTTAGGCAGCTTTAACCCGGGTGCTTGTAACTGCTGCTCATGCTTTTGTAACAAGGGTCTTACACTCATCTATCATCCCGATGCTTTGGAAAGGGGAGTCCCTCCAGAGCAAGCATCATTATTCATTTAAGTGACTCCTCTCCAAAGAGAAGGAACTTCACATGCCAATTTAATCCTCTGCAACTTTGCTAATAAAAAGAAATATGCTTACGTTGCTTTCATGTTGTTTTTGGGTTCCAATGGGATCTCTAAAACTTTGGTGTTGCCAATGATTTTTTCATAGCTGGTGGTGGTGACGGTTTTTCCTGTAATGCGATGGACTTGATAGAAAGCGTGAGGTTTAAGTATCCGTTCGTCTGCCGTCCCAATGAAGATCTGAAGACCCAAGGGTTTGTTCTCCATGTAACCGTGAAGCTAGCAAGACATTAAAAATCTGTTATCACACACAGGACTAGCAATGCCTTCATGTGAGGAAACCAAACAAATCTACAGACATATGTACAGATATGGAGATATACATAAAGATATGCATTGTACAGACTCTTTCCTACTCTCAGACAGACCTCCTCTTAAGCGTATTTGCCGGAGTCCATGATACATAGGGAAGGGAGCTAATGGTTATGCAACTAATGGTTATAATAGTAAATAACTCAAGCAGAAAAAAAGGATATATCAAGAAGAAAAAATTCCAAACAAGCTCTCCACCCGAAATGTGTTGGTTGTCTCCAGAACAGATTGATAAATCCCCCCAAAAGATAAATTTTTGAGTACCCTTGTTTAATTTGCAGAGACTGATTCCTAAATGAGGTGCAAAAGATTTTTCTCGGTGGGGTGGATAAAGCTGCAAAGCTGCGTAGACTCCCTGCACCCACAGCCTTGGGCTGCTTCCCCTCCTGCTTCCCATCAGCAGGAAACACAGCAAGGACAGAAGAAAGTCTCCCACTTGCATTCCTGCAGATATACGCGGTACTCCCTTATGCACCTTCTCCAGACCTTATAAAAGCTAATGGAAGATGCCCATTGACATAGGGGGCTTTGAATCAGGCCCTATGTGACGTCCAACCTGCAAACCCTAGTTTCTGTCCAGCCTAACATTCAGTAAAATGACTTTGCCTCAGCTCAGCTTGTGATTCCTACTTTGACTGCAGTTAAAAAATAAGGGGGTTTTCCCCCTCAACAGGAAGTACCTAGCAAATGTGTCTGCAATTTTGAGAACTGAAATGTTAAACTATGTATAAACATTTCAGAAATTAATGATCCCTGCCACAGCCCTTTCCGTGGCCTTGGCTTGTGCAGTCTTGCCCAGCTCACATCCATTCCAAACCCAGCTGGAAGGATTGTCCTTCCAACCCCTCACTTTGCTCAAGTCACCCCGAGCTTCACATGTGTCCAGCTTCCCCCGTGTTCCAGACATAAGCTGCCTGCCTCCATCTTCAAAGCTCTGGCCTTCTCTTTGCCCTCTCACCTCTCATTTTCTACTCAGTTATCAACATCTATTCCCAAATTTCCCAAATCCAGCCTCAAACACCAGCATCAGCTTAAAGACTCCCAACATTGTGTTTTCTGCCCATCAGCCTCTTCCTACAGAGAGGATGTTCCCTTTAAATATCTACATCTCCACCCTACAAATCTCCATGTCTGCAGAATTCTTAAATAGTCTTAAAAGGAAATATGTTCTTGTTCTTCCGAAATCAATTCCGTGGACCGGTGTGATTCACTGCTCTTTGAAACTCATCCTTCCCCCAGTTGTTGGTTCACCTTCAGCCACTCCTCTTGCATTGCATTAAAATACTATCTGTACAGGTAGAGGTGGCATTTTTGGTCTGTGGCTGTACAGTACCTGGCACAAGGAGGTCTTAGTTGAGCTTAGAGACTGGGGAACCCTTTAGGGTTCAAGGACATAACCAGACTCTTCTGTACTAAATAACATTTTTATAAACAGCATTTGCTGCAAGAGAAGCGAGAAAGCCAGAATGCCTCCATAGACCAGGAGACAAGGAAATTTCTCCTTCTTTATTAACATTCAAAATTACAAATCAAACCATTCTAAATTTCTCACATAACCAAAAATGAAAACCAGACATTTATCTACCGCATAGCCAGTGATCTAGCTGAAAGGGAACTTTATGGTCTGAGACATGCTAAATTTGTTTTCAATTATTCTGTCCGCATACAAAACCTTGATGAAGCCATACAAAGCAAATAGTGCTGGAAGATCAGAGAAAAGGAAGATTAAGCTAATGGTATTCATGGCCAAACCTTTTTCTTTTTTCTTTTTTCTTTTCACCAGTCAAGGGGAGGTATCTTTGCATAGAAGGATTAATTCCCCTCTGGAAGGGGACCACATGCAGCATCAATGCAATCCTGGCAACCTTCCTCCAGTATGGCAAATGTAAAGCGACACTCACTCTTCTGAGCTATCATTACTCATCTAGCACATATTTGCAAGGCATACAAAGACAGGGTCTATGCCCCAGAGACCTTACAACCCAAGGGCCCGAATTTGCAGCCTCCACTTACATGAATAGCTCCATTGAAGTCAACGGGCCTTAAGTACGGGTTGTGCAAGAAAGAATTAGAGAATCCAGCCCAGCCGCAGCTCAGACACCTACGATAACTCACTCGCACAAGCGCTTCGGGAGGCTGCGAGGAGGGAAAATCGGGTACGAGGCTTTGTGCAAACATGCCAGTTGGCTCTGGGAGCGAGGTGGAAGAGGAGCGGAGCTGGACTCCAAGCACAAGGGCTGGTACCGAAAAAGCAGTATTGCCAAGAACGCAATAAATACAACGGCAGCCATGGGGAGATTTAGAAATGTATGGAGTGCATAGAAGATTAAAGGCGACAGAGGTCAAAATTATAGATCTACTGGGAACAGACGTGAATGTAGGAATGGGCCTCCTATTTACCCACGGAGGCCCATTAAGCGCAGGTCCTCTGGGAGCCATACTGAAACTCATCCTCAGTATCATGCTTTCAAAATCCAAGATTTCCTGGCCTTCAATGAAAAGCCATTGTATGACCAAAAGCCATCTTGTCTTTACAAAGGGAGAGGGAGAAGAGAAGAGCAGTTTTTAAGTACTGAGCACGTTTATTTTCCTGCCTGACTGAGCAGTTCTTTGTGGATCCAGCTAAGATGACAAGAGGATCCTTTGGACTGGAACAGTTATCACAGTGACAGCAAACCAGCTTTTGCTCTACCCTCTGTCCGGGCAGAACAAAATCCCAGAGTTACAGGTGGGAGACTGGAATGGAGGAAAACAGATAATAAATCACAGAAGATGATTTGCCCCCAGTGAGCACGGTCAGTAGCAGCTGTAACAGAACTGGCTATGCACGCAGTTTTTAATACTGGCCACCTTTAAAAGTAATTTTAAGTGGTGTTTCTGCTCATATATAGAATGAGTTCCCAAGGTAAAATTATTCATGGTCTTCTAATAATATGTATGTCTGTGGGTGTGTGTCTGTATAAGCACATACAGACTTAAAGAGGAGAGGAATTGATTGTCTGTTCATATGGCAATGTTTGTATCATCTGCTGGATGAGGGGGTATAAAACACAAAGTAAAAGGCCTTCTGGTCCTCTAACGGGACCAGATTTTAAATCAATTGTTTGATCAATGGAAGAAAGTAACATAATTATTTGGTAATTTATGACATTATGGCAATGCTTTGGGATGACATCACTGTAAAATCAAAATAGCCTTATAAAATGCAAATTCAAAGAGAAAAGAATCTGTAAGAGTCAAGCATCCAGGTTTTGAAGGCTGTGTCTTTATCTTGAGTTAATTGTTTACATTTTAAAGGAAAATATAAGATCACTTACCATGAGCATTTCCATCTACCTTTCACTTGCTAAGAACACATCAGGATGGCTTACGAACAAAAACTGAACATGGAGACAGCCCACGGAATTGCTCCAGCCACTCTAAAATCAGAGTTTTACACCCAGCTCTGCACCAATTTACTACATAGCTTCAGTCACGTCATATAACCTCTATGTTGATCTGTAACAGGGGAACAGTGACGCTAACCCTACTTTGCAGGGACAGAAATGAGTTAATATTTTGTGCTGCATTTTTATACAGAAAAATTCATTGTGAGCTAGAAGGAAAGAACACATCAAGGGTTTGTTTCAGATGTATCTCTCCTCAAAATTCAACTACAAGGGACTGTTAGTCTCAATAAACACTCACCTCCACTATGCTAGGAGCTGCTTTAGGATTTAAGCATAATGCTGATCTTTTCTCTGGAGGAGCAAAGAAGGAGCAAGAGTGACCCTTAAAGAACCCTACAGAGAGGTGAAGACTTAAAACATTTTTTAAATAATAACTTTGAAATTCATTTTTTCCTCCCTTAGCAACAACCAAGCCACTCGAAAGTGTCAGTTTTGCAGTCCTACCCTTCTGCTCATCAGGCGGGAAGGGAGAGGGCAGCTCGCCCGGCAGCCGCCCCAGGGGAGGGCGCAAAGCCCTCCAGAGACCAGAACAGAGGACCAGCCCCACGCCAAGGTGTTCCCTTACTCTTCTTTCCGTGAAGAAAACTAAATCATCTGAATTTCGGTTTCAAGAGAGTGAGAATTGAGAAAGATTTATGAATAGAGAACTCTGGGAGGAAATATTTTTGTGTATTATAAGGTGACCTATTCACAATAAAACTCCCCCAAACTGTATACAGATCGAGCTGGAAAAAACCCAACTCCTTTGAGTCACATTTGCCACACGGGGAAAGAGAAGCCAGACATGATGTGTACCTTTCCATACTCTATTTTGGGATTTTAAGATCCTATTTCTTTCAGTTGAAAGATTTTTCTTAAACTTTGCTTTTGCATAACTCTTATAATATTAACACGGCCAGACATGGGCTGGTCTGTGACCTGAGGAAATGCAAAGCACTTTGGCAGATAAACAAATAACATCATTCAGAAAACAAGGAGACTTTTCTTGTTTGGTTTGCTGCTATGATTGGGTTTCTAAACAAAATGGAAATGTGTGGCATGATTAAAATCATCAGCTCACCTCTGCATAAATAAAATTCATTCATTCTGCACTCCACACATGGATCGATACCAGTCAAATTTGGGAGAGGGGGGTATTTAAGTGCCATTTTCAGGAAGGGACATGTATAATTCTGCACGCTCATTAGCAGATGTGCATATCAGCAGCCCTGTTACCTGCCTGAACACAATTCCTGTGATGATACCGGCAACCCCAGCCATCCAGAACACACATCAGCCATCCGAAACAACACATTTTTCTCCTGCACTATTTCAAAACTCAGGTCTTCGTACAAACTGAGCCCCCAGCTCCAAATACACAAGCACTTAGAGTGGAGGTTTGAAATCCAAATCTAGACCAGTCCCTACCCCAGTGTTCAGATGAACCAAACCCTGCATCTGCGCAGTTGACATCGCCTCTGGCTGTGGGGATTTAAAAACACAGGTTCCCCTTTTCTGTGCTCCATGAATAGCAAATCTCTTTGCACAAATGAAGCCTGCAACACTGCTTAGTTATGCTGTCTGGTAACTGAGTGATAAACTGACAGCAGAGTCAGAAGGAAAGGCGAATTCCTTAAAGATTCTGCAGGTGGTCACCTATAGATACAACATATGCATATACAGAGGGAATTTAGCCAAACCTTTGGAATTTAGATCTTTGAGTCTTGGACACGTTTACTGGCATTTATATATTATTATATTTTATATAGACTTATATTACTAGCAAGAGGAAGGAGGATTCCCAGGAGATAAGTACAATAACTTTTTTATTCTAAATGGGGAAGCCAGGGCAGAGAGCTGCAGTGATTTTCTGGGTCCCGCAGGGGATGAGCAGCCAAAGTGCAGTGAGACCCCGAGGTCCCCGTCCCCATCCCCCTGTGCTCTGCCTTGCTGCAGGGGGGGCCAACCTCGGTCTGCAAGTGGCACAAACACGCAGTAACACCGCTCACCGGCCGCAGCACCTCGGTTTCCACTCATATTGCACGCTCCTGCCTTTGCCTTTTTCACTGATGGTTTTCAGAGCCAAATTTCCTTGGGGATTTCTAGTCTGCGTGTTGCACATCTGAAAGTCTGCATGCAAACAGCGATGGGCTTTGCGAGACAAAAGCAGGAGCATCTGCAAATCTCACAGGCACCTTTGAAGAGCACCAGCGAGAATGTTGCCCTGTGTGCAACAGATGCCGATTGCCTTAGAGAGTAGCAGGGAATAATTTGTTTCCCATTCACCCCAACAGAGCTTTGCTTGTCAGGAATTTAGGTCTTTCTCCCCTGGGAGGTATAAAGCTGCATCTTTAAAGCTGATTGCACACATCTTCCTGTCTAGACAACGCAAGCTACTGCCAGAAGGAAAGTATAAAATTGGGGAATGAATTCACTAGTTTTGGTGATTTTATTTGCTTGAAAGTAATCAGCTCTCTTGCTTGTTTCAGCTCACTGTAACATGAGGCTTAGTCCATTAACCACTGCATATTACTCGCTATCTCCCCATGGAAGTCACTCCAGCTTCCCCCCGAATGGGGTGTGCATGTGTGTGGTCAGCTTTGAGAACAGCGCCGGGGTGATTCCGCTGGACCTTCCCCGGCCGGTAGTGAAAAGTGGGAAAACAGAGCTCGACTGGCAACATTTAATTAGAAGCAAATACAAAGCCGCGTGAGAAATCGCTTCCTCCTACTGCTTCCCGTTTCCTGCTGTACACAAGAAGATAAGAAAGCACCGAGAGGCTCGCCAGGACCGGCATGCGGTTGCGGCACCGGCTGCCCTGGGATGGAGCCCCAGCTCGCCCAACGCCCACCTTCCTCCAGAAACAGCCAGAGGCTGCCCAGTTAAAGCTGTCTCTCAAAGCTTTTGACACCACAAACTACTCCCCTGTTCCGACTCCTCATCAGCCCCGAGGCTGTTTTCCGTGCCAGCAAGCGTTTTCGGACACTCCGCAGCGGACAAGAGGAAGATGTGCGTGTCGGAATAGCCCCAGCTTGGCACGGCGCTTCTGTCGCGCCTATTCAACTCCCTTCCTGGTGGGAGCAACTTTGCATCTTGGATTTGATCGTTAATTCTCATCATTAATACCCTTTGACTGCAACAATTTCAAGGGGGTTGGGGGGGAAGGGGTGTCTTTACTCAACAATACTCCTACCAAGATGGAAAATTTCACTGCATTGTCTCAGGGAGAGTGGCATATCAATAGCTGTCAGCAATTAAGACAAAGACCTC
Source organism: Anarhynchus alexandrinus (assembly GCA_008711295.1). Lineage (NCBI taxonomy): Eukaryota > Metazoa > Chordata > Aves > Charadriiformes > Charadriidae > Anarhynchus > Anarhynchus alexandrinus. The sequence continues at coordinate 2,834,157 of VUYV01000044.1, forward strand.
ATCCAGACACCGTATCGTGTAGCGGCTTGCCTGCCTGCTTCGCTTAGAGCTGACATTGAGCAACAAAGTTGAATCTTGTCACATGTTTTTGTTCAATTTAATGTACTTGGGACACAGCAAAAGAACGCAAACCAGAAGGAAATCTCTGCCTTGGTTCTTCTTGCTCCTTACCGAAGCAGTCTAAAAAGCCCTCCGAAGACAAGCCTTTGAACATCTGATTCTGCTAAATAAAGAGTTTTTATTATACTCAATTTTAAGTGTTTCTTATTTTGGTGACAATTTTGTCAAAATTCCAAGTACTGAATCACATTTGCCCTGCTGGTCCTTACAATAAATGACAACCAGACTCCCAGTGTCTAACTGGGATTTCTGCTTTCATATGGGGTTAAAATACAGGTCTGGGACAGAGACTGCAGCTGTTGGGGGAGTTTGCTCCTGACCCTGACCTTACATTATAAGCAATGTAAGCAAGTTGTTCCCTCTCTGTGCCTCAGTTTCCCTACCCCTATAAAGAGCTGATCCTGTTTTCAAGATGCTTTGGCTCTCTCGGCTGAAAGTTTAAAAGAAGAGTCACTGTGCATCTGACTACCGCACACGTACAGATATGGGGATTTGGAGATCAGATTTTCATAGCTGGGTGAAAACATTAATTTTTGCCTACTAAGAAAACCAGCTGTGTAATTAAAGAGCTTCCATGCACATTTGTGATAAAAGGTTTAAACTTCCCCCAGCATGACAAAACTCCCTCTGCCACGAGTAAATCAGAGGGTGCAAATCTGCTGATTTTGGCAGAATCGCACTGGGGGAGTTTCTCGGCACAGGGCTCTGCCACCGGTTAGCGAAGTCGTTCCCTTGCCGGCTGTCAGAGGCACTGCGGGACCCAGCCTCAGCCCAGCTGGAGCAGAACGGAGGGTGGGAAGCAAAGATGCTGTCTTATCACCTAACCTGGCAGCTTCCTCTGCCGCAGCCAGTTCACCCTGCCCGGCAGCCAGGCGAGGCGGCGATGCTTCAGGTGCAGCCCCGGGAGCATCACGCTGTGCGACCGAGATGTGAGCACGAAGCTTGAGAGCAACCATGCTGAGAAGGGGGAAGATGGGACAGCGGTAGCAGCAACGGCATCTTGGAGTTATTTGGTTCAGCCTGAGCTGACCGATCCGATTGCACTGAACCAAATCCCCAGAGCGGAGCCCTCTGCCAGGGCAGAGTGCCGGGCCTCCTGCGAGGTGGGTTTGGGGTCCAGGAACCGTGGCCTTCGCTCAGGCACTGGCTATTTGACTGAACGTCAGCCAAATTTTGGAAAGGAACTTGGCCAAAACGCATTTTTGGGAAAAAGGAAAAAAAGAAAGGAAAACAAAAAAGAAGAAATAAAAGCAAGCCCCAGGAGCCTCTCTCCTCCCCAATTTCTTTCTCATGCTGAAACCCACAACACGAGGCGAGCTCAGAGAGAGAATAACCCAGGTCTGCTGGAAACATCAGGGTTTCAACAGCTTTTTAAGAATGAAATAGAGACCCTACAAAATTTTCACCAAGCAGCAGGAGGAGTCCAGTCCCTTTCCCCCCCGAAGAGCCATTCGCCCAGCGAGCACAATGCTCCCCCCGGACACGGGAGACCCAGGTGTGAGTCTTCAGTTGGTGCAGGGCTCTTCCGATTCAATAGACGTTGGTCTTGAGAGAGGAAGGGAGGAACTAGAGGCTTAGCTGGATGGTGAAGCCCGTGAACAGAGAGCTCAGATGTGAGTTTACAGGACACTCTCCACCCTGCGTGAACGTCTCCTGCGGACACTTGAGCGCGCCCTGAACAGGATGAGTTACGCAGGCGTTACTGCTGCGCTGGAAGCGTCCACATTCATGGTTAACAGACATAAATTTGAACTCTGGTTTACTGCGCGCTGACTCCTCCATGTACAGGGGGATCACACATGAAAGAGTAGCCTAGATCTTGCATCTGCCTAATCCAAGGAATATGCCTGGCTGCCTGCATCTCACAGGCATCACACTCAAACCGGTTGGTATACCCTCCTTCCCCTCACCTCTGCCAAAATTACTTTCTATCAAAAGCAATGTATTTTGAATTAGGCTCAAAAGTTTCAGTGACAATTTTTCATTCATCTCTAACTCAAAGCATGTTAGCCCATGGGAAAATCCCGCTGCTCCCTCAAGATACCTGGTTCACCGATCATCTGCCCTGCACCTCTGCACCCCAGCTGCATCCCGACTGCATCCCAGCTGCACCATGGAGCCATCCTGCCTGTCCTCCTAGGGGCAAGCTGCACTTGCTCAGCCATAACATTTGGGTCACAGCATCCCTTTCACAGAGGGGGATGCAGACCCAGTTTAAAGACTTTAAGCAACAAAGGATGCAACTTATCTCTGGTTAAATTCTCACAGTAGCTAATTATCCTCACTGTTATCCAGCAGTTCTCTTCCTGCATTAGTTAGAGAAAGCATACAGGTCAGCTCTTCCTCTAATCTTGGTTTATTACAGATCATATTTGATAATCCCCGTTTTTCAGTCCAGTCTTGCCTCTAAACAAAAGTAAATTTCAAGCTCATTTGTGTTTTCCTACACTGCTTTTGATTTATCTAGCAATTTCATTTCCTCAGTGGCTCCACTGAGCTTCCAGATAGATAGACCTGAAGGTACAGCCACGCTAGCAGTGCGGTGGGAGGGGTACTGACTGACCTACCCTACATTTGATGGGATATTAGTTTCGAAGAGAATTTCCCAGATGTACCCAAAATCTGCATTTTCAGAATTGCACATCTTTCCCTGCAATAGCACATGTAACGACAGTAAATAGATCTGCGACCCAATGGCGCAAAGCTCAAGAGGCACCCACAATCATCACAGTTGTGCAAACGAGTCCTGCAGGTAAATCGGGCACGAAACATGCAGTTTGTCATACGCTGTTCTGGAGTTGGGGGCAGAAATCCCTGCGAGAGCCAAAAGCTGCCGAGAAGCCTGTGTGAGGCTCCCGCTCGCAAGAAAAGGGAAGTGAAGACCACAACAATGGTACAAAGATGTTGCACAGCCCGAGCCCAGCACAGCCACGGAAGTACAAACAGGGCTTCGTCCCGGACCTCCAACTTCCCCTTCCCCAAACAGAGGGAGTTGAAAAGATGGGCAGAAAAGGACAAACTCAACTCCTCCGACGTGCCCTCAACAGTAAATCTTCTTGGGCAGGCTGGTTTGGGTTCCAGCAGGAGCACACCTCCAACCTAGCCCTACTTGTGAGAGTGTGAATCACAGTATCAAGCTGTGATTTGGTTTTGAGTTTCCATCAAAGGTTCTGGTTTCACTAATACACAAAGGAATTAGTTGAATGCTGGAAGTCACATACAGTTAAACGTCAGGGCCCTATGGGAAGCCTCGGCTAGAAAACAATGTCTCCTTTGACTTAGAAACCACAAGAAAACACATACGGCAAAGTTCAAATATAAAAGGAAAGTGGAACATACGTTTGTTATTGTAAAGCAGCTCCTGTGTGCTCCATTAACAACTACCATTCCAGCTTCATTTTAAGCAAAAAAAAAAAAAAGGCAGTGACAGTCACCCAAATTTTAAAAGTTAAAACCCAGGGGAAAGCTGGGTCAGCTCTGCTGAGCAGGAGCCCCTCTCCGTACACCTTTCCCGCATTACAGAGGAGAAGTGAGGAGGAGAGCAGCACACGTGGGCACACAGTATGAGCTGTGATGGGTCGGGGGTACCCTGCTGACCTCCCTGGTGATTTTAGGATAGCAGCAGCAGGCAGGGACTGAAGTCTTAGTCCCCTTGAGACATCTCCCCCTCCTGCTGTGGGTGGAGATGGGGAAGGAGGAATCCCTGATGCTCTGACTTGAAGCAACTATTGCCTCCTCCCTCCCAGACCTGTTATTCATTTTAACCCACCGCCTTTGACTAAACGAAGACCCCAGAATTCGGCAGCAGCCGAGGCAGGTCAGGGGGATGTTGCCCGTGGGGGACCATGGCTGTGGTGGGGACAGAGAGCTGCCACCCATCAGTGCGTGGTGGTTGGAGAGCCTGTGCGAGCCGCGGGCTGAGCCCCACAGGCGAGGAGGACCAGAGCGCCGGGCTCCCGCTGCCCGGGGATGTGTCCAAAGCGCCAAGCTGGTACCTAAAGGTGGGAGGCAGCGGCCCCACCAGCCACCCGGGCTGCTCTCCACAAAGGTCCCCAACAATGCTCGCTCCATACACTGGCTCAGTGCCCTTCTGCCTGAGCATCCAAAACCTCCAGCTGCAGGACTGGGCAAACTTTCTGGCTGAAGAGTGAGTTTTTCCCCACCCCGAGTCGGGGACCACCGATGCGCGGTGTGCTCTGGGCAAGGTGCCGCCTTGGAAAACTGGGGCTCCAGTGACCAACGTCCTCAGCTGCTTTCGAACACTGCAGCCTGGGGTTGTGCTGAACGGATTCGATTATCTGACACAACCAGTGGAAAAAAGCAGGTTTGGTGATGAAGAACTGAGTTAATAATGCAGTAGAAGTGAGAGGAACAAAGAGAGACAGGCAAAGGAATTACTGATTACTTATAGGCTGGTTTTCATTCATAAGTATTCGAGCCTTTTGTAAAGATAAATTAGAGAAGCTATACATCGGGGAAGATTTGCTAAGATGGCAATAAAAAAACAGCAACAAAAAAAACCCAAACACAAAATGACAGTTATGCACACTCCTTTGAGAAAATGACTACGAATTACTGTGCTGAAAAGCTGTGTAAAAAAACAGGTTCCCCAAGGATTGTTTACAGCAAGGTAAGTCCAAACCACACAGATGCTTGGGAAAAAAAAATAGAAATAACAAGGAAAAAAAAATAAAAGAAAGGAAAAGGCTTATATTTACTCTTTGACCCCAAGACTAAGCTGAGTTCTCATAAACAGATTTTTAACAAAATAATACACCTCAGCCTCTCTACAGTCCATGGCAGATGCACATCTGAAATTGATGCCCTGTGTCACTGCTCTCAATTATGTGAGATGAATGCAGCAGTAAATCACCCACTTATCTAGCACCGATTACCTCCAAGGGCCCCAGAGGACTTCAGAATGTGGGAAGATTATAATGTGAAATGGGTTTGTCTCATTTATACCCATGGGCTGCGACATGTGTAAATGCAACCACTTCTAATGAAACAAGTACAGATCAGCTATCCGGAGTATGTGGACAATCGTTTACATAAATCAACTGCTCACCTTCCCTAAAAGCTTTTCCTTTCCGTTCCACTTCCCTTGAGGGAAAGACAAGGGTTCTACTTAGAACTCCCTGAAATATCACACAATCATGTGAAACACCATTTCCATCTCGAAAAAAAAAAAAAAGGCTTCATGCAAAGCAGCAGGACAAAACCAGAACCACTAAGTTTAATGAATATCTTCAAAATAATATTTGTATGGCTTTTAAGGAACCACAGACTCTGCTCGACCATGGCGTGAAGCTCATCCAGACTCAACCTTTGCTACTGAAAAGGCCTTTCCTTCTCATCACTGCCTTAAACAGTTCAAAGACAGGAGAACTTTTGCTGAAGAACTGCAAATGTCTCACCCCTGAAACAGAGAGGTTCTTATCACCACATTTTCTGTGGACAGTAGAAGACAGACACCTATGCCAGCATCCAGTATCACTCAAGTGCTACCACATGCTCTGTTTCCCCTTGACAACAGGATAACAAGCAAAGCCAACAACCCAAAAAAATTAATTTCCTCTAAGAGGTGGGAGTTCCTAGAAGGATTATTGAAAACAACACTGGGAGAAGTCTCAAGGAATCAAATAGTTCATCTCCTATCCCAAAGCAGAACTCAAATACATCCACGTCCTTCTTAGCAGATGGTTTGCCTAAAAGCAGGCAAAGAAGGAGATTTTTACCCCTCTGGGCACGGCGTGCTGCCACGGGGTGAACCTGGAGAGAGCTAGGTTTGCGTCTGAATAGTCACCTCTACCCCAATTACATCCATAAGCTCTTTGCACAGGAGCAGTCACTGCCTTTCCTAATGGATAGCCTCTTCCAAAGCCTTGACTGGAGCAGTTGGGTACAAATAAGCAGCCATCCCTCAACATCAGCAAAAAAGAGTTGGAAAGGAGGAAAACGATCATGTCTACCCCTCCTCTGCAGTCTCAGTGACTGGATGGACCTGCGAGATGGTGGGTGCATGCAAACCAGCTTTGTCCTTGCTACATAGGATTTCCTCGCTGTTCTCAGTGACTTAACATCTAGGGGATATTCAACACTGGCATTCAACACACACCCCTAAAACAGAAGCCCAAGTTTCTCCACAGCGAATAGCAAGCTGTAGTTTCCTCCCAAGAGTGACTCAGAGCACCTAAACTGGGAGCCTACACTTCTCCATGTGACTCTCGATGGTCTCTGAAGTTAGGTGGTGTGAACACTACATGAGATGCATGGCTTGTCTCCTCCTGCCAGAGGCAGACAAAGTAAATGCCCTCTTCAGCATGGCCCATCTAGCCAGAGGTTTTGATTAACCAGACTCTTCTCCTGCCATGCTTGGAGTGCACAACTGGTGCAGAGTCCTGTGCACAAACTCTCGGGGCTAGACACGTGAAGAAGAGGAAGCAGCATCAGAAAGATAAACCACAAGATAAGGCCTGGAGGATATGAGATCCGCTGGTCTGTAGCTTCAGAGCACCCAAAAGAAGAAACTTGCATGCAAAACGGAGTTTTCAAAAAATAAATATTGCAGGCCAACACCATGCTGCAAAAACTAGCCAACATCTCTTCCTCCAGAAGGTTCAGCTGATAATTAGTCATGCGGAGGGTTAATTTAATGGGAAATTAGAAAATTCAGAAAAAAATTTTAAACTCCATTATGTTTTAGAAAAGGTAATCAAAATAGTGGAACAGCAGTCTGTTGACAGTGGTTGTAAAATGCATGGGACACGAACGGGACATTCATCCTCAGCATAAATCCCACTGGTTTGGTGGCCCTCTCCCACTCAGGGCAAGCTTGGCTTCTCAGTATTTAAGTCCAACAGTTTGAGAGGCAGCACTGGATTCAAAAAATTGCTGTGGAGAGGTCCTAGTGCTCCAGAAAATTCCCAAGGGCGGTGCGTTCCAGTCTGTCACCTGAAAAGTGCTGTGTCCCCAGCGCCAGGTCTGCAGCCTGCAGGGCACCCCAGCCCTGTCACCCCGGGGCCAACACTGCCATTCCTGCCCCGGGGCCGAACACAGATAGCACTTGGTGAAAACTACTTTAATTTCCTTACAACCAGCTGCCTTTAACTCATGCAAACTTTCCTCAACACAGCATCTACCTTCTAAAAATCTCTCCTGTTTCATTTTCTCCGTTTCTGTACCGTTTGCATCTGACAAGAACGGGAAAGTTAAAATTCACTGAGGGGAAAAAAAGAAAAAAAAAACCCAACCTTGAAGCCAAATAAATGTCATAAATGAAAGCTTTGGATTTTACTAGCCTTCCCGAGTTTCAGATGTCATAAACCATACAGGTGCAACTATCTCATTGCTCTGTACCCATATGAACCTTGTTATGTTAAAGAGAACACAAATCCAACAAACACTTCCAGGTTTATAATAAACCTTCATAAAGAAACTGTCCATATTTTCCCCATATGCAGGCGCAGCTGTGCAAAGGCACATCTGCTTGGGAAACTAACATGGATCTTTGAATTTATAGTTTAAGATCCTTAAGCTCGATGGCAAATGATGATAAAACTAGGAATATCAGTTCCTGTCTCCAACAGAAAATATAAATCCCTCTTTGATTGATATTGATTACAGGAAGGAAACAAAGCACTTATATTTCCCCATGTCATGAGAAACTCCTTCATTGCAATAAACATCCGGTTGATAGGAATATCTTGGGAAGGTAAATGATACTATATTTGTAAGCAAACTGAGAAAAGAGCAAGTGCTGATTGGCCGTATAGTTCATACATCCATGCAGCTTCAAACACACCGCAGCGGGCTACGAGTTTGTCAGATCCATAAACTAAAAAGATTGCACATATTAAGGTATGTCAAATGTGATTGCCATTTATTATTATCCTGCACCCTTTACTCAGATATCCAGTCTGTACATGCAAGGTCCAGCTCAACCAAAGTAAACAAATTCATTGATTCAATAATTTATGGCTTGATTTTAAAAGGGGCCGAGTCTGCAGGGGAATATCTAACATATGTTCGAAGTTAAGCACAAGCCAACCCAGTGAAATTAGCGGTATTGATCACATGCTTAAAATTAAGCATAAACTTCAGTATTTTCCTGGTCCGTGCTTGCCATAACAAGTCCTGAGTGTAAGAGGAACACCTGTAGGATGGACCCCAACTTTGCCTCATGAAAGTTGTCGCTGTGGCTGGTCTGTGCAGTTGCCGTACCTCATTACCAGCAACATTGCCCAAACACCTCACAACACCGACCAAACGCCTGGCTGAGACGAGGAGGAAACGAGTGAGAAGACTGATGTGGCCCCAAATGCCTCCAGTGCAGCTACTCAGCCGTTATTTTACCTTACCCTTTGAAAAGTAAAGGAAAAGCCCCTCACCCTTCACAACAGAATAATGGTTCAGCTCATCCACCCCTCCGGCCAGCAAAGGGCCAAATTTTGCTGCCTCCATCACTGGCGGCTTGGGTCCTGTTCACTGGTTTCAGCAGGGTGACTTCCCTTCTCACAAACGTAGCTAGGACCAGCACTGGACTCTTTCGAGCAATATAAATGATATCTCAAAAGAGATATAAAATTATGTTTCTGTAGTGACATTGGCCCAAATCACGAGGGAGCTCCTGCCTAAACTCATTCACCCTTTCTCCACTGCATTACAAATCCCACTGTATTTACAGCTTTATAGAGGCCAAACTTTTTCTTGAAATTATCCTCTTTGCTATGTAATTATCTTGCCCTGCTGCCTCCTTATCACACGGCTACTACCGCTAGCACAGGTTTCCCTGTGGTGGTGTCCACCCAGGAGAACAGAAGGCAGCGGTACCAGAGATGCCAAGCAGAACTGCAGGCAAGGCGGGACACCGCCTCAGCAGGTTACATATAAACCAGGCACTAGACTGAAACAGATGTACTGAGTGCCTGAATTACAACGTGGGTGAAATTCTCTGACCTAAACTCAAATGGGCTTAAAATTAGAAGTGCTACCAGGTAGCCAGAGGACAGAAAAAAAAAAAGAAAAAAGAAAGAATAAAGGGAAAAGCAAATGCATGACAGACATTCCTAGCAAAAGGCAGCTGTTAACTCTGGGGAAACTCCAGTTTAACGTCCACACCTTCCTAATCCAACTCCCATCGAGGTTAATGAAGGTTGCTTTGCCTTTCTTTAAACCTCGAGTGAATGCGTAGGGGTCACGTACAGCCTGGCTGTATGGCCGGGAGAGGAGCCGAGGTTGGATACAGCCCGAAACACAGGCAGCAACTCTGCCGCATGGACCCGCTCTGTGGGGACCCGGGGGGGGCACAGCGCCAACACCCTCACTCGCCGCTGGCAGGAGGACACGGTACTGCACATCTAACACGATCTGCTAGTTATTTTAAATCTGAGTTTGGTAGGTCACTGAGCTACACTGAGTTTGAAAGCCAGGCTTGATGTCTGTACATTTTGAACCTCACAAAAAGCCCCAGTTTACACAGAAGAGTCTGTTCTCAAGACAAAACGGGCTCAGCTGGGATTCAGGACAGCTGAGCATCTAATGACAGAGTTGGGTCACAGGAGGTTTAATGTATAGCCCAGAAAAGGTGGCGAATACTTCCCTAAATTTCTGACCTTTCACAAGCTAATCCAAACCAACTTTCCAAACATCCAGGACTTCACCACAACTTCAACATCAGCTACTTTATGCACATCTATAAGCACATCTTTATGCACATCTATAAGCACACCCAGGTTCACATGCTCCCCTCTTGCAAGGTCAGCCACCAGCAAGACTTTCAAAAATGAACTCACCCCCGACTTTTCCTCTACGGAGTTGTTCTCCAGTCCCTTACCTGGACAACTGGGTGGCCTCCGGTCGGCGCCTTGACGGCCCCTCGGCTTCCCTCCGTCTCGTAGTGCGCCCGGTGGTGGGGCTTCGGCTGTACCTCGATCCGCAGCTCGTAGGAGCCAGACTGGCTGGAGAGTGGCCACTCGAGGGGCGGGAGCGACTGGACGGGCAAACTGGGCAGAGAGAGACCACACCAGCTGAAATTCTTTAGCACTTGATTTCTCAAAGCCCTGATCCCTTCTTCCTCCAAGTGCCCTGCCAGGGCTGCTCTCACCAAAACGTTTAGGAGTCTGCTATTAACACCAACAAGAATATGCTCTCCTGCTCATGTTTGATTACAAACTTTGCTGAACTTCAGGATGAACATAGTAATTTCTGGGGGCCTTGCAGAATATAAGAGAATACTTCTATTTCTTCAACAGAAATATCTGTAGCAATTATATTTTTTCAGAGATCCCCTCTTTTTTCTAACTTTTGCTATGCTTCTTAAACTTTGATCACAAAACACATGTTGTGAAATAGTAGCTCCATTTACCATTACTTACCAGTTGCATAAATTAATAATATTTATGATTTCCATAAATATTAAAATGCACACAAATAAAATGCTGAATATTCTTACCTGATACTAGTTTTCCTCTTATCAAAATGCATAAGGCTTTATAGCACGAGATTAACACATCGAAATGTACAACTAGAGCTTGCACGGGACTTTAAACAACTTTAACTTTGTTAGTACAAACTGCTGCCAGGACCACTCTAACAAGCCATGGAAAGGCACAGCCCGTGTTCTTCCACTCGCAGTTTGTGTTTAGCAGGTCGGGAGCAGCACGGGATAACGTCAGCGTGGGGACAACCTTGCTGCCGAGCGGGATGGCAGGGCCGACGGGGCGCCAGCGGTGACTGCAAGTGGAGTCACGCATTTGGCAACCTCCACGCTGGCAGATGTGGACCGCTCAGGGTCCAGACCTGCCTGCCGCCAGCGCCAGACAATGGAGGGAGTTGATGAGGGTAGTGCCAACGACTGAGATTTGGGTTAAACGACAATTAACAAATTAACAACCAACAATAAGCCACTTGGGGTTGACCGAATGCTCAGTCTGACTTGGAGCAGCGTGCTCTATTTTGAATCAGGAAATATTTAAAGTATTTTCATCCTTGATGGAAATTTGTAAGTGAGACATTCCCTGAATTTAGAAGAGCAAACAAACCACTGTCTTTAAAAGCTGCAGGATGGAACAAGAGTGCTTAGCCTTTGTCAAAGGCTGTTTGCAATCTGCTTTTAGACAAATAATTTGGAAAACTGAATTTGTCATATGCTGTGCTATCAATGAACCACTTTGATGATGTTTCTTCCAAACCCAGATTTTTTCATCTCTCGGAATCATAATGGTGCTGCCAGTGCTGACCCAGAGCACGTAGCTCAGGTCTGCAGCAGGATCTGCCCAAGGAAACACCACCAGCGAGCACTATGCATGACAGAGGGCATCGCACCACGAGAAAACACACAGCCACGAGAAGCATTACATACCTGCAGATCGGTATTGCAGGCACCAGTTGTTTTGTCCAGGATGGAGGTACCAACAAAATTGATTCTGGGGCTGAGTTTCTCCTGTCCTCCTGCTCACAAGGCCCGTGGAAGTCAACGGTCTGAAAGACGTGACATGGAATGCTGTTTTTGTGGGAAGGCATTGATGAAGGATCGGGGCTGGTTTTCCAAATTTTCGTGGGAACACCACAGGAAGGATCCGTAGGAAGGCTGTTCATAGCATCCATGGAAAGAGAAGCGCTGGGCAACTGCGTGTAAGTAACTGAAGAGTTGTCTTCTCTCAAAGGGATGCGAGGAGAGGATTGTGGAGAGGGGGTCCTTGACTGTCGTGGAGAAGTGGAAGGCAGCTGAGTACTGTAGAGCTCAGTGCAAGAGTACCTCCGTTTTGCACCTGGTGATGAAGACCTTGAGTTGGGACAGGGTGATGGTGAATGTCGTCCCAAGCAGGTTTCCTCCGTGATGCTTGTTCGTGGTGACATTATTGGAGAGGTTCTAGGAGAATAATGAGTATGGATGTTTTGAAACTGTGGACAAAGGTCATCACTAGGACCATTATTTGGTGAAACACATGGTGATGTGCAAGGAGATACATTTGTCTCTGAAATGAAACTTGCAGAGGAGCCGCTACTAGCTGGGCTCAAACACAGTGGTTCTCTGTAGCCCTCAAAGCCAGGGACAGGCAGGGTAACCCTTGGGCTAGTGGTAGCTGAGCTTGACTGATGTTCTACCAAAAGAACATCTGTGTCTCTGCTGCGGAAGGGACCCCCTGAATGAATCAGTTCATGATATGGAGTAATTTCAATCCTAGGGCTCGGAGCAGAGGCCCCTGCAGCGTTGGCAGGGTGAGTAGGTGTTGTCCCTATGCTATCTGGCTGTCCATATCTGCCCATGAGATCTGCAGAAAGGCTAGAAAAAGGCAGGGGGCATGGCTTGAGGCCACAGTCCAAGACATCATGAGCGTATGTAACTCCAGAGGGTGGGCTGTTGGTTTTATGTGGAGTCGGTTCTTCTGGAAAAAGAAGGGTCTCTTTAAGACTATAAATATTATTACAGAAGCTGAGCAATCATGGATTAAAAAAATGCATATTTATAAGCTGGTTGTGATCTGATAGTAGGTAAATATTTGCTTAATTCTTTTTAACTGCAATTAATGCTTGTGAAAAGTACTGGATTAACAGCCAGGGAAGCTCAAGTGCTCAGAGCAGATGCAGCATGGACAAAAGCACTGCAAACACCTCCACACCGCCCGGCCGGGCTCCCTCTACCTGAGCCCTGAGCTAGAGGGGTCACCTGGAAGGGTCGGCGCCACGTCAGCCTCTCCGCCCATTTCAGTGCTGGCCTTCCTCCTCCTTCTGCTAACCGTACCCCTTAGTGCCAATTGGGGTGCTGTGACTTTGGTTGATTTTTGGCAGCTAGGAGCTGGACTGAGACCATCACATCAGAAAACCACTTCCAAATAGGTCTACAAAAGACCAAAAAGTTGAGGAACGGCTTTTGGTGAAGGGAGAAAACCTTTCTCACACAGCAAATCCAGCCAGAAAAGGCTTCATGAAACCAAAGCTGAGCTCAAGCTCTTCAATTAAAAAGTCAGTTCTGTGTGCTGATTTGTTTGGCTCTGTATCAGGTCAACACGTTTTGGTGACAGGTTTCACATGAGAAACCACCAGATGATCAGAAAACACATTCACAAGTATTTGTTAGAAAAGAGAGAGAGAGAGAGGACGCAGCCCCATGGTTACAGGCAATCGCTTTCCAATTTCAGCTCAAGGAACATTGTGGCCAGAGAAGGATTATAAAATACACAGTAACAGGTAAGTGTTCAGTGCAACCCTCTCTCCTGGTGCAAAAAAATCCTCAATTTTCTTAATCTTGCAAACAATCCCCAGGTTGCAGAGTACAGGGATGCTTCTAGGCAATACAGAATTCCCACCAGCATCCCTGAGCCCAGTTCTGATCTCGTCCCAGCACCCCATCGGGTGCTGAATGCCAGCGGCATCCAAGAGAGCAGAGTCATACCAGGTATCCCTGGGACAGACCCCTCGACGTACATCAGCTCCTGTAGCTTCCCCAGCCTGGGAGCTGAATAATACATGTCTTTACACAAAAGTGTGCAAAATAATATCAGGATTTCTATATGTTTTTAAAGATTTCCGTGTACCCAGCAGGAAATATCTGAAATAGCTCCACAGTTTGAGATTAATTTGCACTATCTGCTCACCCTTGGGCACAGATCAGTATGTGTCGCAGGTGAAGAGGGTTTCATTTAAACATTTAAATAACGGTTCCAGCATTTTCTCTAACTCCTGCACTACATGAGGCAGCATTTCCCATGAGCAAATAACACTGTACATAAAGCCAGGTAGGAGCTGACTGTGCTTTCTGCAAAAGTAGCAAGAGATAGTAGTAAAACTTTCACACACAGATAGACTGTGATTTAATCTCAGGGTGGTTCTGTTCCTTTTCAGTTTTAAACACTTCTTAGTTTAAGCAAATCCTTAAAAAAAAAAAAAATTTTTTTTCCTTAAAGCAAAATCTTCCACTGATTTTTGACTACTACTTTTTGTGCTCAATGTTTTGCACAACCTGGAGAAAACTCCATGAAAAGAAAAAATGTAGCAGGAATTGCCGAGCCTTCGGGTTTAGTGGGAAAAACCAACAGCCGACCAAACAAACCAACACACAGAACGTCTATGTGACGGGATGGGAGATGACTGGGGGAGTCCAGCTTGCAGATTGCTTAAGGTTCCCTCTGGCTTTTAATCCCAGCACACAGCTGTTTTGGGGATGGGGAAAACAGCAACGAGTAACTGAATTTTGAGCCGAACATATTTTTAGCATCGTTGATCTCAGATATCAGAGCTTTGGCACTCACAGGAACAGCGTGTCATTCACATCACTCAAACTCTGACGCATCAAGCCTAGATACTGATGCTGTGATTCACTTTGAATAAAACTCATCGCGCCTTTAGACTCAACAGAGCAACACACCCCTCCGCAGTCACACAGAACATCCCTCCCACCGCTTTCGGAAGAATCACTCTGATTTAAGCTGATGCAAGGGAGCAGAATCAGCACCAAGCGAGGCTTGGCGCCAGGACTTGCTACAGGACTCGTACAGTGACCAGTAATCCCAAAAAAGCTCTCCAGGGTCAACAGCTTCACACCAAGGAACAGGCGGCTGTTTCAGTTCCCCATTCGACACACCTACGGCGAGAGCTGCCCCCACCGTACACGTTAAACCGCATTATCTGTGCCAGGTACACAGACAACAGGTAAAAATAATTACGACTCCCAGCACGTGCCAAGCAGCAACGCTGCTGTGCGTAGATTAGCGTTGAGGGGTATGGGAAAGCAAAGACCTATTTGTATGTGCATGTGTAATTTTTAAAGTCTTGTGAATAACAGACACACCCCATGCACACTTTCTGCCCATTGAAAATCGGGGATAACCTAAGTTGGAGGTTTTTTCCCCCTGAAATACTGTGTTTAAATGAGCACGTTCATCCCACACACATTCTGCCCATTAAAAATTGGGAGCATGTTGATCCCACACACACATCTTCTGCCCATTAAAAAACTGGGGATAACCGAAGTTTTCTTTTTTTTTCCACCTGAAATATTGTATTTAAATGAGCACATTCATCTCACACACACACACACACACACTTTCTGCCCATTAAAAATTAGGGACAACCTAAGTTTTCTTCCCCACCCCCCCCCACCTCCCGAAATACTGTGTTTAAATGAGCACGTTCATCCTCAGTATTCACCCTCCAGGAGGATCCATGTTACAGATATTAATAACAACGTTTACGCACAACAACAAGCTGCAACATGCCCTCGCCTTCCCCCGGCGCTCTGGCAGAGCGCTCCTCCGCCGCGTTTTACCGGGATTGCTGCGCTGGCGGGCAGCGAGGGAGGCAGGCGCCCTTTGCCAAGCAGACAACACCCACAGCCTTCTGCGGAGCAAAAATATTTAGTTTCCCCCCCGCATGGCAAATTATCAATAAAGCAGGCAGCGGCACGGGAATGTGGGCAAGACTGCAGACAAGAAAACCTCGGCTGGTTTGAAGATCGCCCCAGGGATCTTCCAGCCCCCGAGGCTGAGGCTGCCGGCCCTGACTCATCGACAGGGCTTCGTCAGGATACGGGGCTTGGGGGGTTTGGGGAGATCTCCCCACCGAGTCCCAGCCCTGAGTAACTCTGGAGGTACAATGAAATCACTGTCCCGAGCGCTACTGCCCACACCGGGGACCCTGCCAGGGTCTGTCGCCATAGAAACGCCGGTGATGCTCCGATGCAAAGCTCTGACCTCACCCCGGAGGAAAAGGGGCGGTTGGGTGAAGCAGCAAGTGCTGCTCTCCAGAAATAAGTGGCTCTGCCTTCGAAATCGGGAGAAATTCTGCTTTTTGCTTCAGCAGGAGGGGACTGGCTACCCGACTCCAGCCAACTTGGCTAAGGCGGGCTGGGGCTTGGAATCCACCGGAGGAAGGGGCAGACCCGAGCCCACATCCCAGCCACCGCGGGCGAGCACCCCGGGAGTTCAGCTTTGTAAACAACATCAAGCTCCTGCCTTTCAGTGGAGGGGACGGGGAGAGGTGGCTCCCCAGCACCTTTCTCTCGGCGTTTGCAGACACCAAGCGGGAACGTGGAGCAGCCCAGGGCACAGGAATGGCTCCAGGCAGACGGCTCCCGCGACAGCCGTGCTTCTCCCCGAGGTGAGCTCAGGTAGGGTGGCAGGAGCTGAGGAGAGCAAACCTCGCTGCTGGCCCGCTGCCACACTGGAGACTGCGGCTGAGAGGCCATTGCACCCCCTGACGAGAGAGTAATTACGTGACCGAGCAACCCAGCAAAGGTGTTTTTCAAGAACTGAAGCAGCTTTGAAAGCTTTGTGTGAAAGCCCCAGAGGCAGAGCTTTGCACCCTCGGTTCTGCCACCTTCACGGGCTCGTCTGTCCCTGAACATTACATCCCAGAAGACAGACTGAAATCCCCCAGCAAAGGGCTGTCCTCTCCGCTGCTCTTCTGCGGGACACCTCAGAGAGCAGCGCAGCAGCTTCAGCACAGCTCCTGGGACACCCCCTGCAACGGGCAGTTACAGCGCGTCCCCATCTCCCTTCACTGCGGCGTTTCCCAGCCCGAGGTTTCACTGCTGAATCACCCTCTGATTCAGTACCAAAAGATCCTTCTTGTTGGAAAGGAGGTTAGAAGAAAGCGAGCTTCACACCCAGACAACGCGGGCACCTCCTCACGCTCTCAGGCAGCTTTACCATCAGCAAACTGACTCCACCACTCCCCTCTATCACCCAAATCTCACCAGTAGGGATGTCCTACCCCCAAGCCCCCGAGGATCCCACCCAAACTGCCTCCAAGCTGTCAGCACTTACTCCCCCCTTTTTTCCACAGCCTCTACCCAGTTACCAGCTCACCAGCCCACCTCTCCTCTTCCCGCAACAGGGGATGGAAGCAGAGCTCTGGGTGCTACCACACCATAAACAAACAGCAAACCAGCTCCTATGGACAGACTCACACGTGCCACAGGCAGCTCCAGCAACCATCTGGTGGGTGGGCAACCTCCACCAGGTGGGGACCTTCAGGACTGCCATTAGCACTGACTGGCTTGAGGAGTTAAAACACAGGTGAAAAAGATCATGGGATTTAAGCTTCAGAGGACTTAACCCTGGATTTTAAAACACTCCTTTTCACACACCTCCAAAAAGAAAACCCACACCAGGTCCTGCTGGGCTCCAGCGATTTCCCAAGCCGGACGGGACGCACACGGCTCTGCCAGGGCCCACCCTCCGCTGGTTGTTAAACAAGGCAGTAACTTCAAAGCCATTCAGTCAGCCAAATGTGACCTTGCCAATTAGCATGAAATTAGGGAATAACAGATCACCCCAGCAACTGCATTCCACAACGGGTTTATACAAACCATCATCTAGGAAAAGCTAAAGATAGCCGCGTGCGGGACAAGGGAGGGCACGGGGAGAAGTTCGGTTCTGACCTCACATCCGTTTGCCGCCCTGGGATTTAAATCGAGTTACTTATTTGCATAAGTAGAAGAGTCCAGGGTGGGTTTTTTTAATTAATTTGCTTATTGCAATTTGAAGGGGCTGGTCCTTTCTTGCATTTTTCAAAAGCCGAGTGGCCTGTTATTTACACTAGCTGCTTGGAAGCTCAAAGTGAAAGTTGGTTTCCTGAGTGAAATCTGGCGTTCTCTGTTACATGTGCATATTTGTCTCCTCAGTGCAGAGCTGCCGCTGAACACTGCCTCCTGTGTTACCGAGCCAGTCACCAGACCTCAGCTGCAAGCTTTTTTTTTTTTTTCTCCTTTTAACAGCTTTGTAGTGGGGAGAAAAAGAAGGAACAAGGCAAATTATACAGGGCTTGACACCTACAAGATGTGCCAATGTCCCTGGGAGCCTGTCTACATACAAACAAGCACTTAGAGGAATATTAATATTTATAGATGCTCCCTGCTTCCCCTCTCTATGTTATACATACATAGACCTTGTAGATGCACATCACCAGACGCAATGTAAGAGTCCGCTGAGCTACAGCAAAGGCTTGAGCCTACCAGAAAATACTCTTTCCCATTCTCACCTGTTGTCTTAGGGCAGGATTTTGTCTGGAATCTTATTTAAAGATGGGGTTTGATTGGATTTTAAGTTTCAAAACACCCCTCAGAGGATCAGTTCTCAGAAGGGTTAACCTCTGATACTAAAAATTATGTGGCAGCTTTACCTGTCAGTGGATCATCACACAGTGAACACAGAACAAAAACCCATGAAGTGAGCTGCTGAAGCTCTCTGGCTTTCCAGTATTTCATCTCTCCTAGTGGCCAACAACAGGTATTATGGAGTAACACAGAAAGCAGTCATCAGAACTTACTCATCCGCGAGTTCCATTTGCAGGAGCTAGTTCAAATGCTCACTGATTTTCCGTCAATCTTCTCCACTGAGAAACAAGGATATTCAGCACCTCTCAAGTTTGAAACAAGCTAAAACCTGGGATACCACTAGCGATACCTCCACAGGTATCTCTCAAGGGAACGCATCTAACACATTTTTTTAAAAGGAGACAGAAAACATGCCCAAGCGAAATCACAATTTCAACCTAACAGCGCGGGATACCCACTTTGCCCCAAGTTCCCAAAGCCCATTCACCTGGGCACAACTCTGAGCGCAGTCTGCTGAAGGCAGAGGTTTCTGCTTTGCAAATGCCGAGAAGACAACTAATTAAAGCCCTGTAAGTAAGGGTAAAAGTAAAAGGCACATGGAAAATGGCACTTTGTACAGCACTCCTGCTTTTGGCAATGGTTGGCTTAGAGAGGAATATCTAATATTAATAATATTGACCGTAGGTTTTTTATTTACCCTTTTTTCCCCTGTTGCTTTTATAGCAGTCCATGTTCCTGTTGTCTCAGGCACACATAAGCACTCCTGAATGCCAACTGCTTTCAGTAAGGATATTTCTGGCATTTCCATGGCAACAAGTTGTGATATAGATCCTACTTTTAAAACACAAGCTTACGTGGATACTGTCAAATCCCAACCTTTTAAAAAATTGTTTAGCAGAAATAAACTTTCATCCCAATCCATTCTTAGAGCCCCAAATTTACCATTTTTTCCCTAAAAAAAAAATTAAAAAAAATAAAAATCACTTTTAGCATGTTTACAGAGATTTGTTATTATAGGACTTGTTGTGAGCGGTGGGTGGAGCAGGCCAGACTCTCAGGAAACCAGAGGCTCTTTCAAACGGGCTTTGAATGTAGGAACCAGACTGAAGTGCTGGGATCCACAGACACTCCTATGGTTTTGGTTCCATTTTGAATCCTCTGCTGAAAAGGACTTGTTTTCCCAACTGCAGTTCAGACGAGGCCAGAATCGCACATGAACAACCAGCATCGTTTACCACCAGCATGTGGATAAAGCCCCTTCTCAAAATTTGAACATTTTCTGTCCTCGTGTAAACATGCTTTAATCTTTTGTACATTAAAGGTCACGGATGTATACTGGATTGCTTACAGACTCTAGCTGGTGCCTTTTCAAAGCGAGGGAGAATGTTCTCCAGATTACAATGCTAGTATATATGGTTGTGATTTTTTTTTTATGCTAATGATTTCCATCTTTGGAACAAACAAAATTACTACTAATTATAGTTTCCAGTCATTCAAATGTGGAGAAAGCAGGCTCAAGAAGGATGTTACTTCTACTACAAGCATACACTGCTCTGCATTTATGTGGTTTGAAGATTAAACTTTCTACCCCCCACCTACGTACTATTATATTCTGTGGAACTTCCCACTTAAGGCTTCACAGCAGCACTCTGCTATAAAGATGTGAAAAAAATCAGCACCTGAAGCTTTCACTGAGATTTAATGTGTTTTCATTAAAATCACTGACTTCTCCCCATCGTGGATTTATTTTAGCATGGTTTGATCTACACCAAACCTTGAAAGAAAATTCAGCTTTGTACATTTGATGACATTAACCATCCTCACTCAGCTTTGATTCTGGTGCACGTCTGTATATATAAACAAGTATACAAAGAATAAAACTCAGTAACAACTCTCCATTTCGCTAATGATACCATAATTTAGGCCAAACAGGTCTCTTCCCACACTGTCCCCTAGGAACACAACATCTCTTTCTTCAAATGCCCTAGAGAAGTGCCACCTCTCAACTGTGCAGAATCAAAACGAATGTAGCTTAGAAACAATATCCCAGCAATTCTTTCCTCTGGGTCCTGTCTCTTTTGGCTTTGTCTGGTTTACACAAATCTGTATTTTACAGGATAAGAAGTACTGCTTTTTAGTATCATCAGCAGGATTATCATTTAGAAAGTCAGGGAACGCTTGTCACAGTGGTTTTAGTATTACAGACTGGCATAAACTTAGAAAAGTAGGAGAACAGTCTGCAAATCTTTTTTTTGCATTATTATTTTAACTTGAGCTTATGGTGTTTGGACCCAAACTGGAAACCAGATCTCCTCAGCTCCTTGCCATCCAAGCAGGATGGCCAGACTCATCGCAGGTAACTAACTCCTTGGGGCTCCTACACCCGGTGCTCAAGCTGCCTTGTTGAGTTTCCAAAACACCCTCTACCACCACGACGATGGTCACAAGGAGACCAAGCGAGCCGAGCTCTTCTGCTTCGTCTTTCACAGCTGCGCTCTCATACCCGGGTGCACAACCTTGTAAATAACAGGCAGGTCCCACGGCCGCTTTCAGATACTCATCCCCAGACGGGGACCAAGCCATTTGCCTCCAGTGCCACTGATCATTCGCAAGCGCCTGCAGGCTAAAGCAGCACCTCAAAGCCCAGCCCCGAGCACAGCCCGTGGAGCAGCACACCACTCGCCATCCACTGCTACGCCGGTCCCGGGCAACCACAGCGGGGGCACATGCCCGGCTGCAGACCCACCGAGGGGTCCCGGCGGGGCTGGCCCCGGGCAGGGCAGGGGCCCGGCAGCACCCCGGGTCTCCACCGCCCTCCCAGGGGCTGCCGGAGGGCGCAGGCAGCGCCCGGCCCGGAGCCGCTGGGTCCGGCAGTGGCGGCCCGGCCGCCCCGTCGGGGCGCGGCGGCGGCTCCTCCTGCGGCGGCGGCGGCGGCGGCTCCTCACCAACCTTCGATCGGCTTCAGGTAGTCGTAGTCGAAGAGGATGGAGAAGTCAAACTCCTCCTGCGGGCTGCCCTCACGGGCCGGGCCGGGGCCGGGGCCGTGCCCGGGCCCCCCCTCCTGCGGGTCGGGCTCCGGAGCCTGGGCGGCGGCGCTCATCGCGGCCAGGGCCCGCCTGGCAGCGGCGGGGCGGGAGGGGAGGCTCGGGGAGGCTCGCCCGGGGCTGGCCGGCTGCCGAGAGGAGCCCCAAGTGCGACAGCCGCCGCGAAACCCGTCGGTATCCTTCCAAGCGCAAGTGGAGTTAGAGGGGAGAAAAACAAACAAAACCAAAAAGAAAAAAAAAGAGGAGGAAAACAAGCAAAAAAACCCCCCAAAAAACAGCAACAAAGCTCTCCCAGGGGGTCGCTGAGGCGGGCGCGGCTGCCCCCGACGGCGGGGGGTTGCGGGCGGCGAGCCCCGGCGGCGGCACACGAGGGGGACCGGCGTGACGAGCGGTGGCGGCTTCCTGCTGCCGAGCAGCCACCTGCCGCCGGGGCCGCCCCCGGGGAGGAGGAGCCCGGCCCGGGCCGCTCCGCACCGCACCGGCCCCGGGGGAGCGGGGGGGGTGCCTGCGGGGGGGATGCCTGCGGGGGTCGTGGTGGGAGAGCGGAGGAGAGGGGTCTGGGGAGGTGGGACGGAGAAGGGAAAAGCAGCGCTGCGAGGGAGGTAATGTCCTTGCTTGGGGATGGGGGACTGCAGAAACCCTGCTCAGCCCCCGTTCGGTGCGCTGTCTCTGCCCTGTTACCCTACGGGGTTGAGCATGGCTTGCTGTCTTGCGCTCAGCCTCCTCCTCCCCAGCGGTCAGGCCCATTTCTGTTGAGGCTTCCAGGTTCTCCAGCAGCTCCAGGCAGCCCAGGTGCTGCCCTTGCCTTCCCCAGGCTTCACGCGTCCC
This sequence comes from Anarhynchus alexandrinus, assembly GCA_008711295.1. Taxonomy (NCBI): domain Eukaryota; kingdom Metazoa; phylum Chordata; class Aves; order Charadriiformes; family Charadriidae; genus Anarhynchus; species Anarhynchus alexandrinus. Next base: position 2,856,207 of record VUYV01000044.1, read on the forward strand.
CCACCACGTGCTCCTGCCTCCCATCGCAGGCTGCTGCTAAGGCAGCAGCAGGCAGGTTTCTGGGTGCGTCTCCCTCTGCAATCCCAGGCCAACCTCTCTTAACTGGAGCACCTTTCGAAACATCAGGTCCATCATGCACAAGGCCTCTGTTCTCCTCCTGCCTTGCTCACAAACAGCGTTTCACAGAATGGGCTCTCGCCGCGATCCCTGCTGACCACACTGCCGGTGCTGCCAGCTTCCCCAGGTACCCTCGGCCACCTTCGCCACATTGACTCTATTCATCAACGTCTTCCCTAGGCCCGTCACAGGGTGCCGGTCGCTGCCTCTCAACAGCCTTCTGCCCCTGCGATGGCTGCTGCAACCAGCAATGACTTCACTCGTGGGTAACTGGAGATCCTAAATTTGTGTGTTCAGAGCATGTGTGGTCAGAAGACTCTGTTCCCTCGCTTACCTGTTTGTATGGTCCCCTTTATTAGTGTACGGATGGCTGTCACCAGGTCTGTGAGTTTGAAAAATGCTCTTAGTCTGTAGACAGGGAAGGGAGGCAAAGGCAGAGGGGCCGAGATCATTAAAAAAGTATTTTGGTGTTTACTTCAATTTGTTTATATTTGCTAAGCCTGTTAGCACGACAGCATTAACTACATTACAAATCTGACCCTAAGTTACTTGCCTAAGGTCACAGAAAGTCTGTTTTACAGCACACATGAATGAGGATCTCTACGTCTAGGCTTATACCTTGTCACCTTAATCATTAATACGGCCAGCCAAGTAAAGACAAATCACCTTCTCATCACACCCTTTTGCTCCATTCTTTGCCAGTCCAGAGTGCAAAAACTCGGGCTTTTCCTGGGCTTTGAAATCAGTTTCTACATTGAGCTTCTGAAGAACCCCAGCAGCAAGCTTTGTCCCGGCCGGTCACCCCACAGCACCTACTGGGAGGCGTTAGGGGCACCTATTGGTGAGCAGAAACACTGCACAGCACTCTCGGGTGCGAAAGAAGGGTGAGGGGAACGGCAAAAACCGCTGTTGTGGCTGCATGAAGGCAGGTGGGGAGCAGTCAGACTGGAATTAGGCCTTCATGGCATTAATTTGTGACTGGAAAGTGCCAAGGGATAGGGAAACCTGATTTTCACAAAGGGCGGGTGATCCTGCAGGCAGGATGTGCCGGGGTTTTTACTGGTGGTTAGCTGGAAATAGTGGGAGCTCTACTGGTATATTCTCACTATACATTTCCCGCTGGAGTCAAATTTGAATGGAGAGGGAAACGCCATCATTCCATATTCACAGCCACTAGATTAATGAGAGATCGCACTGCAATCAATGCCATACTCGAACTCAGCAGAGACTAGAAGGGCAATATCTTTTCTCGTTAATGCATAATATACATAGTAACACAATAGCTTCCTTGGACCAAACTATCTGAACTCTCTCCTGCGCACACTGCCAAAACAATCAGGAATGGGCCTTTGCTGGGTTTCCACACGGTCAGCGCACAGCCCTGTGTGGATGTGCACACGCGTGTGTAAACGGTGTGAAAAAGGCACAAGCTGTGTCTGCCGCCTCCTGTGCAACACGACGCTGCCTCCTGACCCGCTGCGGCTCCCTGCTCGGTGCAGGGACTGCTGAAGCCTCTTTTGAAAAGGATCCAGCGCTCGCTCTGTGGTCGAGCTGGAGACCACAGTTAAAGTCTACCCCATCTGCTGCAGCGATCCTTAATACTACGCGAGGCGCTCGCTCTCTGTAGTTTTGTAGTGTCTGGCTCGGCCAGAGACAGGGCTCTGCTGCCGCCGGGCACAGACGGGGAAGCCAGAGCAGCCGGTGATTAGCGGTCTTGGCTACCAGCATTCAGAAATGAGGCCACCCCAGAAAGCTGCAGATGGGGTTGAGCTCTTACCCTCAGGAACGTGCGTGGGGAATGGAGGGGACCACGTGCTGCTCTGTCCGAGGGCTTGATTCACTCTGAATTGTTTAAATGTAAAGAAAACATATATTAAATTGGCCTATTTAGATATCTGCTCTAAAATGATGCTTACCGTTTGCTGGAGCGCTAGCCTTTTATCATTGGCCTTTCTATTTAAAATTCATTAGAAAAACCAAATACACTTGCTGATCTTGGCTTAGCACTAAAGAGAGCTGTCATCCTTGCAGCTAACAACACATGGAACACGATTGGATAGCATCATTTGTATCAGCCACAAAAAGAAAAGACACGAACAATAACATTGGACTTTTTAAGTAAGATATGGGTGATTGGCAGGAGAGCATGGGGAAACGACCCCAGCTTCTGCTAAATCTTTATGCGATCCTTTATCCTTAATTTCCTAGCTCGCCTGCAATCCATTAAGCATGTGAAGTTTCAAACTTATCCTCAGCTACTCCTAGAATTAGTAATACTCCACAAATGGAAAATGTACCTTTTGCTTTCCAAGATGACCATGTCATCCGAAATAGTTTCACTGCTAATACATGTGATCATAAATTCTGACACTGGCGAGGAATTAGAGTGACAAGACAGCAATGAGAAAAGTGTTAGAGAAACGTAGGAATTAGCTCAGCTTATAGGATTCAACTCTTTTGCCCAGCGGACAACTTGAGAGATGTCAAGGAGCAACAGCCACCGGGCACACTATGGACCGCATTCCCTCTGCTCCCGTCTGCAGCTCACAGGGCACATAAGGACATTGGTCCCATATGACCGCTACGGCATAATGCATAGGAGTAACAGTTTCCACAGGCCTTGAGTACGCAGAGGTGTGAGTTATGATGCTATACTCTGTGGGCTGTGTTGGAACCTACCAGTGTGTTATTTTGAGCAGAAATTGTGCAAATCCACAAAATACAGATTTGGCCTAAATATTAGATATGCATGAAACCATTACTTGGTGCAAGCAGCTGCAGAATTCAGCTCAAGTGACAGCTGTAGTTTTTGGAGACCTCCAAGGGCTGAGCGTAGTTTAGTTTAGACCCGAAACATGCTCTTGAGCCAACAATGAGAATAAAACATTATAAATTGTTTAAGTTTTAGCTGTTATAGCCACATAACTGACAAATACTGCCCATAGTCTGTCATTAATAATTAGCGATGAAGAAAAAGCAGGGAGACTACTAGACTTAAATAGACTGTGGTCTCTTCAGCTCAATACATACACTCAGAAAAAGCATCCAGCCACTCCAAATCAAAGGAAAAACCCAAACAACGTGACAAACACTTCCTAATGCTTGTTTTCCATTGGGGCTGGAGTGAAAGGCTGGAATACAGTGTCCAAAGACTGGAAATACTGGTTGGTTTCCCTAAATCTCAATCTTTTTCATATTGGAAACACTTCCCTTCTACAAGGATCCTCCATTTATTTCTCCTGTTACTACTATCGAAAGGCCGACATGGCCACAAGCCCCAGCCGCTGGTCACAACTCCACCTGGGCTCACAGCACCCACATTAGAGATCTGGGAGTCAGCATTAACGCCTATATTTTTTCTGCAAAGCTGTTTTCATGAGCAAAAAAGGTGTTTCAAGAACTTAAGCAAAGTCTGTCCTTGGCAGCATGAACAAAAATTGCAGCCACGTATACTTGCAGCAGGCTCTACACAGAGCAGAACTGGAAATACATTGTGCTGCCATTTCAGGGAACTGGAGAATGGAAGGAGTCCTTTTCCACATAGTTGGATCGGTGCTTGCCTTTGGCAGGCTTTTGCTTTAATAAACTTTAAAAGTATGTGAATACTGGACTACCTAGGTACTAGGGCACAAGGAATCCAAAAACAAAGCTAAGAAAGAGTAGTTTCTAGTGTAATATAAACTATGATTTAGAATGTACTTAACCTATTTTTAAGTGTTTAAGTTTACTGCACATCTAATTTATCATTTACTATTTTCAGTTTCTACTTACACCATCCCATTGTATTCCCTGTACCAATAACTTCACTAATGCAAATGATCAGATGGTGCTCTGAGCTGAAGAAGGTTTTAGACGATCTTCTCAGAAGTACGGTGACTGTGCTAATTATTGTGACCCACATTACATAATTTACACTGGATCTGTAGTACTGTAATACCCTCATATTAAATTTTTTTAAAGAAAAAAAGGTAGAGAAAAGTAGATTAAAAATGCTGCACGTCTATTTAGCAGCTAAAACCCAAAGAAAATACAAGTCGATGCTGTCTTAAAAATCTAAGTGTTCTAATGGTGTATGTGGCAGGCATTAGAAATTTAACAGGCAACTAAAACTTGCACATGGACTTAATCCAAGCTCTTTAAAATGAGCTCAGACTGTGAGTGACTAGTTGCTCGGTCTGGAGTGTGGGGAGTGCTATTAGAGAGGGAAAAAAAAGAGAGAGAGAGAGAGAGGGGAGAAATATTCTGGTACTTCCTTTGAGAGACACACATGCACACACGCTACTATTCAATTTTGGGGTCAAGTTGAGTCAGATATTACCCCCCAATTTTAGGCTTAAAGTGGTTTGGCAAGAAAGGACAATGGAAAAATTGCTCATATCTCCATGTTCCCATTAAGTTCTGAAGTCTGCTGTGCAAACCAAAGGAATGCACATATCATAGTTTAAAAAAATAGATTAAGGCAGTAGTGGAAAAGAAGTTCTAGGATATTATTATCCTTGGCTATTTTCAAAAAATGAATGATGAAACATTTCAGTTAGAATATCTATTGGAATGCTATAAAAGAGTGCTCCAATTATGTCAGTGTCCCATCTGTGAATGTGATTCCTGCCCTGTATGAAAGACTCTGAAAGCATTTGCTGACTGGTAGCTGGTGTAACTGTGTCCCACAGGGCAGCCTTTCAGCCCGAAAGGGGCTACCTCGAGGGACAGAGCAGCAACAGATGTGGGACAACAAGATGACACGGGGACTCGTGGTCACCTGATGAAAATCTCTGCCATGGCCAGTGTCTGGCTGACACTTGCAGAAGCACAGCACAGGGAGCAAAGCTACTGAAGCGTCTTTTTGCTAGCAGGGTGTTCAGCTATGCAAAGCCTTCATTCCCCATTCTGAGGCTGGTCTAATGATAAAAGGGGACTAGAGCTCAAAATTATTAACACATCATCATTTACACACCCTACATTAATGAGACTCTTGCACTTTGTTGTGGGTGCAGAAATCCTCCCAAAGCCACAGACTGATCCCGAAAGTGCCATATGCTATTAACCCCTAGCAGTTTCATGCAGCTCTTTCTTTGTGGAAAGGTTGGGAGCAGACTTCTGACACGAAGGCAAGTCGGTGCCAGGGTCTGCTCCCATCGCCCCTACACCACTGGCAGGAGAAAGCTTTTTGAATAAGGGAAAAATACACGCTGGGACCCAGGAGCATATTCTTTCTGGAATATCTCTGGGCTGTGTCGTGCAACTGACTGCACTGCTTGTCTGGCTACTGTGGTCTCAAGTATTTGATCTGAGGGGAAAAAAAACAAATCAGTGTCTTTCATTTCAGTCTGTGACTGCGGGGCTCTGGGGAACATCTACTCTGTGGAAAGCAGAGCTGCATAGAAATGGAAGGAGCTGTGATAGCTGCCACTGGAGTGCTGCCTTGTGCTTTGATCCACTGCTACCCTATAGCAGGTGAGAGCGGGACCTTGCCAGCACTAAGAGCAAGAAGTCTCCCATCTTTCCCTTTCCTGATCTCTCTGCAGCAAAATAACTTGTCCGGGGTGTTGTGAGAGTGACTAAGAGCAGCTGAAGCGCTCAGGAGAGAGGGAGTTTTGTCTGGAGAAAGCCGAGGATACACGATCCTAAGGCGGTATAAAGCCACTCGGAGTCTTTCCATTGGCTTGTCCGAGAATTGGAGCTCTGGGATAGTCCCCGTCGGGTGTACGTGTTAATGAGTGTGTTTTGGCAGGTGCTCGGGGAGCTTGCTACGGCAGGACAAAACAAATACCCGCTACTAAGGGCCCTTCAAACGAAGCCCTGCGATTCTCGC
>VUYV01000044.1:2863564-2965651 GCA_008711295.1 Anarhynchus alexandrinus
AAAAAAAAAAAAAAAAAAAAAGAAAAAAAAAAAGAAAAAATTAAAAGAAGAAAAAAATCTTCTTTAAACCATGTTCAACCAATGCCGCCCGGACAGAGGGAACCCCTCTTGCTCGCCTCCTCCGTAAGTGTTTGGAGGTGCAAAGAGGGATCCGAACTGGGCTGAGCTTGTTCCTGAAGTGAAGTCAGTTCTCTGCTCTGAGATGAGGGTTACTAGAGAGGGAAAGGCCACTTCCTTCCCTGCTCCGAGTGTTTATAGTCTTTGAATGCTGTAAAATAACGGGATTCCCTCACTGTTTCCTCCTGTTTATCCCAGTGCCATGGAAACCCCTGGATCGCCTCCATCTCCCAAACTGAGGGCTTTCCTGCAAACTTCACACTCAGGAATCCATGACGTCTCCCAGCTCCGGGCCAAGGCAGCTCTGCGGCTTTCTCAGTCTGCAGCACAAGCACTTAATTGTTGAGCAGAAAGTTAGAGAGCGAGAAAGAAAGAAATATGGATGATGTTAAAAATCCCAGTGTGTGCTTTTTAAACAAAACTTGCAGGCACTGCAAAGCCGTTCAAAGCAACGGGGCTTCTGTGCAGAAGTTTTCCTTCTTCCCAGCAGAGACAAGCTCGGACTGCTGCTGCTTTTACCTTTGAATAAATCATTCAGAAAACTCAAGTCCCCAGCTTATATTTATGTCTCTTAAATTCGCCAGCACCCTATTAATACCCATCTTGTTACTGGCACAGGTTTTGGCTTCTAATTACCACTGGCCCAATTCTTCATGCAGAAGACGAAAAGTAAAAAGAAAATATATATATATATCGGTTAATTTGTTTAGTGGCATTTCACAGACCTCTCTCTGTTTCTATTTTTAGATCCATTTAGAAGAGAGAGGAGCAACCCCATGGATTTCCATTGATACACGTGGAGCTTAGCAAGAAAGAAATAGCCAAGGAAGCCTCCGAAACCAAGACAACCCGTGTGTGTTTACACATGCGATATATAAACAGGAAAATAAAGCAAAAGAAAACAGGAAAATAAAGTCAAAGCTGTCATGAGCCGTGTGCTTGTCTTGCAACGTATAGTTTTCACTCTTGTGTTGAGGAGCATCTGCCCCTGGATGCCGCGCAGGGCTCGCTACCTCCGCGCAGCTGAGCTTACACAGATATTTTTTTTTGTCTCCAGAGGGGATGAAGAGTTCACGTGTGTGAAAGGCTCCTGCGGGGATGGCGACAGCTCCGCAGTCCCCCGGTGTTTGTACACAACCCCAGCGCCGGCCGCGGTGCGGGTTCCGAGCGGGGTCAGCCGGAGCCGCGGGGAGTGAGTCACCGCGCGGGGACTTGGCCGGCGGCGGGGAGGGCTGGCTGGCACCCGCCCGCCCTTTCCATCTTTCACTCTCCGAGTCCCAAAATCGACTCGAAGGAGGTATCGCAATCAAACTTTCTGCTTCTCGAGTTTGTTGTCCCGCAGGCTAGCAACTGCGGGCCGGCCAGGGAAACTCAGCGCACCTCACTTTCCTAACTCCTGTCATTTTTGGACGTGCCGAGGCGGAAATACCTTCCCCGGCTCCGCGGGCCCGTTATACAACCGGCGTCCCCCGACCCCCGAGGGACCCCCGTCCCGGCGCCCCCGCGCCCCTCAGCTTCCCCCGCGGAGCCCCGCACTGAGCACCCCCCCGGCTTTTGGGGAAGCCGCCTTCTCCCCGTCCCCGCAGATGCTGAGCGCCGGGACCCCTCTGCTGTCGCAGCAGCGATGCCGCGGGCGGCCACCGCTCCCCTCCTCGCACGGGTTGTCCCGCCCGACCCTCAGGCGCGCGGGGTCGGCAGAGAAGCGCCGAAACCCCGCGCCCGACACCCGGGCTCCACCTGGATGCTTTGCCCCTTACCAGCCCTCTCGACGGGCCACTTTGGAGCCACGATGTTTACGAGGGAAAGCCTGCAAAAACCCACGGCGGAATGGAGCCCACCCCGCAGCTCCGGCTCCCGGGCAGAGGTGTTACGCTTGAGCTAATTAGCGTGCTTGATTGGACCCGCTATTGGCATCAGGTGAAGTAAAGTCGGCACCACCTGATTCCTATTTCGCCACATGAAGGGGAAACCGAGGTTGCTGCTTCGCTTGCAGAGCAAAACACTTGTTAATTAATAGTGGGGAGAAATGATTAATTTCGCCCCACTTCCACGCCTACACTCCTCACTGCGGCACTAACTGCTCACCCCAGCACCCCTTGGTGTGATTGCACTGGGAAACGCAGAGGAGGGGAGCTGGGGAAGGGGCTTTAGACGGGGGGTGAGCACTAAAGCAGAGCTGGGAAGGGGCGAGCTGGAGGGGGCTGAGGGCGAGCAGAGGGAGCAGGCGGGTGCAGGGGGGGCCACACACAGCCTGGGGGGGCCGAGGGCACCGGGCCCTGTCAAAGGGTATCCCAGAGTGAGTGGAGAATGGGCGACCCCGACGGAAAGCTTCGCCTCCTCCCACGCTGAGCTATAATCGGGGGAGCAGTCACAGCTCAGCGGTTATGGCACACAGGTTGGCTTCCCTCGTCTGGACCGGTTAAAAATACAATGTCTTTCTTTTAATAGCTCAGTTTGATCGGCTCCCGCTAGTTCACATGACAGGGTTTTCCTAAAATATCTTCTTCCACCAAGTTTTTTCCAACTTAAAAATGCTGAATCCTGCTACCCAAATTAAACTCAGTGCAAAGCGAAAAAAAAAAAAATAAATAAAGAAGTGAAAGAGGGCTGGCGGCTGCCTCCGGACTGCTAGCATTCCCCAAACCAGCATATGACACAACTGTAAGATTTCCAAGGCTTTTGGAGAGTTCAGCGAGAGAATCGTGTCCTCCACTGGCTGCAGCTTCCCCGCTGAGTTAAACTTTCCTGACGGAACCTTTCTCCATCTGGCCCCGGCTCCCAGCGCGTTGTGAGCGGCCGCGGAGGAGAAGGGGATGTCGTTCAAGTCTTATATAACGGTGCAAGCTGGATGCGGGGGCAGAGACTTTCCCTAGAAACGAGAGATTTTTATATATATATAGTTATTTTTAGCTTCCTTTTTTCAAAGGAAGGCCAAATATCTCCGACTTTCCTTTGCTTTCTTATTTTGGTATCACTAAGGGATTTTATTTTTGGAGGTAAGGAGCTATTAATAGCTAATATTTTTAGCTATTTATTCCCTCTTTAGGAGAATACTTCCTCTTCCTTTCAGGGGCACATTCTGGACCGCATCCCTAACCCCCAATAACAGACCAACCTCCCCACCGTGCCCACGCCACCCTCCGGGATTTGCCAAGAAGATGCCCGGCTTTTGGGGACAGGGGAAGGGTGCACAACTCCGGTCCCTGGTTCCGGCCCTGGGCCCGTTCCCTGGCTCCGGTGGGGGGGGGGAAGGTTTGGAACCCGACGTTCTCCCCGTGGGCAGCCCGGGCTCCCGGCCCCGGAGGCTGAGTAAGGAGCTCCCCGCCCGGGAGAGGAGAGCTACGGGCGGCCGGNGGCCCTGGGCCCGTTCCCTGGCTCCGGTGGGGGGGGGAAGGTTTGGAACCCGACGTTCTCCCCGTGAGCAGCCCGGGCTCCCGGCCCAGGAGGCTGAGTAAGGAGCTCCCCGCCCGGGAGAGGAGAGCTACGGGCGGCCGGGGAGAGCGGGGCCGCCGGGGAGAGCCGGCGGCCGGCTCCGGGGAGTTGGGTCCCGGGAGGGGTGTCCCGGCCTCCGGGGGTCCCTGGCTTGCCCCGGCAGCTGCCCGCAGCATCACCCCGCTACCGGGCAGGGCCGCTGCACCTACCGCTGGAGAATGAGCGCTCCCTGGCCGGCTCCACGCTGTTAACTGGCAATAAAACAGAAAGAGGGTTTTTAAAAAAAAAAAAAAAAAAAAATTCTCATGCTCTCCAGGAGATAAGACATCAAGGCTTCCTGAGGATGTGCTCTCAGGCCATTGGGGCAGCTGCCCAGAGTTTATCATCGTAGACTTCACGGAGACATCTCTGTTTTCCACTTGCAAAACGTATTTCAGGCTCACAGCAACAATAAGTAATTTTGACAAAAGCTCCTCACCCTTCCAAAGTAAATACTATTCTCCCCGAATCTGCCATCACATACAATGCACTACTCCCCAGCACAACCTCCAATATCGAAGACCTTAAGCAGAGCTGTGCCTAAACACCAGATTTACACACTCCGGCTGTGTCTTTACTGCACCTCACCAGGAGTCCCCCCCAGAGCCCAACAAGGACCAAACAATGCCACATCTGCAGCTGGGCCTGCTTGAGCAATGCCAACCGGTGCCTCCCTCCATTTTCATAACAGTCTTCCTAGAGCATCATGACTACATGTTACCAACTCAAGCTTATTTCTGACAATGCACTTGTCTAAATAACATATTCACTCACTTAATTAAGTTGCAAACGGGGTGTCTGATCTTGTAATGAGCTCCACGTGGCTCGGGGAATCCACCCACATACAGCTCTCCGAGATTGGAACTAGAACTTCTTGATTTTTTCCCCATCAAAACATTTTTTCCAAATGAGAAAGAGCTTTTCATCTACAATGAAAATTATGAAAATTTGTTGAAATTTTCTCCTCCTCCCTCCCAACAAAACTCAATAAACTGAAAGGCCATTTTTCAGAGTTAAAGTAGTTTTGCTTGATTTTTGGTAGGGGGTGTGTGTGTTTGGTTTTTTTGTTTTGTTTTGTTTTGGTGTTTTTTGTTTGTTTTTCTAAGAACTGACTTTTACTAAACGGATTCTGTTTGTGAACATTAAAAATAATTTTTATAAGTGGAGTGATTTTTTTTAATTTTATTTTACTTTGTCCTCAACAAAGGCAACCTCAGAAAACAAAACCACAAATAAAAAAGATACTGAAGAAAGTGTAGAGAACATTCTTACTCTTCCCACTCCCCTCGAAAATTTCCTGTAAAGGAAAAAATAAATGTCTTTCAACTCACTCATAGAACAATAGGGCCCCACTCTCGCTGTCTTTAGTCAGGCAGCTCTTGAATTAGAGTCCTCTTATGGGACCAAGAGGATGTAATTAATTCAGCTGGCCTGATACGATACCATCCTAGGCTGCAATTTCCCGTTTTACCTATTACCGTGTCCGTCTCCTAGAAATATGTAGGGTTGCAGACAGACAGTGAAGCACGTTTGCAAAGCAGCCGCACAAGTTCGCAACCACCGGTACATGGAAATGTCCGGCACCATCCGTCAGGTTACACGTGAAAGAAGTACCAGAGCTGCACCTGCAGCTACAGGAAAACCTATTCTGAGCCTCAGCCTCCTGGAAAACCCGACCTGTATGGGTCTTTTTTTTCCCCAACGCAGGCAGAAGCCCCCCGGCTGAGCCTGCCGCGCCGTCGGGGGCGGCCGCCCGGCCCCGCAGCATCCTCCCGCCCCGCCGGCGTCCCGCAACCTCCCCGCAACGGCTCCCACCGCGCCTTTGGGACCAACACCCCCGCTCTCATCTACCCTGGCCCCTTCAGTTTGCCCAAAGCCCGCACTGATTCTCGGACAGGGAATGTTAGGGGGACGGGAATTCATTTGCATGAGGGAGAGAAGGAGGCGGGATGGCCCGTTAGGCACGTCGGGAGCGATCAGTCTCCCCGGAAGGCTTTTGTCCACGCCCGGGCACAAGGCAAACCCGAATATTCAAGCTGAAAATCCGAGAGTTTACATATATTCCCCATATCCATATGGGGAATGGAGCGGCTGAGGCAGCACCCCGCTCCCGGACCGCGGGCGCGCAGGGCTGCGCGGCGGCGGGGCGTCCCGGCGGGACGCGGGGGGCAGCCGGGAGCAGCGAGGGACGGGGAAGGTGCGGGTGGATCGTGCTCTTTGCAGGCAGGGTTCAGACGGGACAGCTCGGAAATAAAAGCAATACATCGGTTTACTGGATGGTAAACGGCGCTCGGTCTGCTCCAAACCTGAACTTGCTCGGATGAAGCAAACTTGTGCGAAGAGGGATGGTTGTACGCAATGGTCTATGCTTTTACCCAAACATCAAACAACGTTTTCAGGGAACACTTAAGCCCTCCAGATTGGCACTGCCTTACAAACCACTACCAATGACTAGGTTAACCGCTCCGAGGCTTTTTGCAAATGAGTATGTAGGATAAAAATTGAACTATAAACTTTTTTTTTTTTTTAAAGCAGGACTAATTAAACAAGTAAGAACTCTGAATGAGGCTGTAAAAATGTTGGTTTCTTGCCAAAGATATTTTCTTTTTAAGATTATAAAACCATAGGGGTTTTTTGTTTGTTTGTTTTGTTTTCCGAGATTTTAAGCTAAGATTCAGGAAAAAAAAAAAAAAAAAAAANGAAGATACAGCCAAATAGAGCAGTTACTTTTACTTGCTTGAATAATTAGAAAGAACATTAGTCATACTTGGGAGTTGGAGAGATGCTTCTCTACATGGGCAAGGCAAGTAAACAACATGCTACCATTTACCTGTTTCTTGTAGAGCTTAAGTCATTGTAACTGCAGTCACCAGGCCACGCTTTGGGGAGAGATCTCCAACAAACAGTCACACATGAGAAATGTCAATTCTTTAACTTATTAACCCTGGATTTTTTAGTCCCATCAAAAGTTGCTACCTGGGAAATTCCCGTTATTGGTCATACCAGGATTAGAGCTAGCTTGTGAACCTCCTTCCCTTTGCATAGCACAGGAAAAAAGGGAGAGGAAGAAACTGCATGTGTTGGACAAGACCAGGCAGTGCGGATTCACAGGCAGCTGCCGGCTCAGCCTACAGCAGCCCTCAAGCTGCTGCATCCAGTGCCCTTCCCTGGGGCAGACTGGGAATGCTTCCCTGCCTGCTCTGTTCAGCCAAGCCGGGTACAACAGAGATCCCGTCCCCTAAATTAGAGTTGTTACAACAGTAGAAGGAAAGAGCTGGTCGCTTTTGCACGTTGCTCCCAGCTCACAGAAGAGTTTGTGGAATGAGAGCATCATCATCAATCAATCACTATTCCCAGCTCTACAGCTCACCTTTGCCTTCCAAGGAGTTAACCGTAGAGAACCAAGGTAGGAATTTGAAGAGATCCTTCTGATTGCAGGGGATTAGGAGCATTTTTTCCCAGCTGTTCCTTTCAGAGGGGTGGGTTCTTCATTCCCTAAGTACGTGCCCACGCGGCAGTGGCTTCACAGTTCTCAGCATGGAGCTTCCTCCAAGTCCCACACAGCAGTGAACACCTCTCTAGCGGGGCTGGGTGGGTGTCTGCCAAGCTTTTGGAAAGGGAAAGCATTCATGGTTGAAAGCTAGTCCAGGAAGGACTTGGCAAACCTAGATCGAGAAGATGACTATGAAACCCATGATGCTCACAGAACACCTGGACTCACATGCCCGCACCTATCGACTCCTGGCTCAGCTGGAGGACACAGCTATGCTGGGGAATAACTCCAAAACATGCCAAATCAAAGTCACACTGCTTTCTCTCTATATCAAGTGGTTCTTTCATGCGAGGTCAGAGTGAATTGCAGTTTAGAGCAATATTCTTGTATCCAAAGAGAGCCTACCACCCACTGTCAGGGCACTGGCAAAAATGAACATATAAACAGATAGCATTGGTTTCACTTACATTAGGACATAAGTTGGTTTATTAATAACAACAACAATGAACTAATCCAATTAGACACCTGTACATTAGGTTTGGGATGGAAACCCTAATACAGTCATTGGCTATGTCATATGATGGCTAAACTAAATAAAGATGATAAAGAAACGCTATGACTGTTTTGAAAAGGTGTTTTTTATCCCTTTAATATCACCACCAGGGCAAGGGAATCTGATATTATGTCCTGAACACAATTTACGATTCATTACTGGGGCTCTGGCCACACCCGGCAGCTAATCTAGAATTTCACACATTTAATGAACTTCATACTTGAAATATGTGGTCTGTAAAATCTGATTTACACTGTTGTTAAAATAGTTGGTGTTTGAAAGAAAATATATTTTAAAGTATGTATTTGTGCACAAAGTTTGCTTTTTTTTTTTCTCTAAAAAATCCAAACCCGGTCATTAATTTACCCCAAAGCATATAAAACGTTCCCCGCAGCGTAATTTCTAGTGCAGTATTTCTTTCAGCACCTCAGATTTACTCGCTATGTTTCTACAGGAGCAACTGCATTCAGTTATACAAAGGAGTAGAAACCCCCACAATGTAATTGTAGGTACTTCAGTCGGTAAGTTAACTTGACAAGTCAGTTCATGATGGAATCCAGGGTCTATAATTAGTCCTTACCTGCCACCATCGTAAAACCCCTGCATAAGGTCACTCCTTGCTCGGGCCGTACAAGCGGTACCTTGCAATCCCAGTTCATTCAAGCGTGTTAGCTTTTTATTGGATGTTAACACCTGATATTTCCTTCGGGCTCTGGTTTTACTGAATGGCTTTGTAGCACTATGTTCTTTGGAGCTGGAATGGCAACAGGAGAGGAAAGAAAGAAGAGTGGGAACCCGCATAAATCACTGCCCTGCACGGCGTCCTGACGGTGAAAGATCACAAGAGACACCGAGGCTGTTGAAGGAAAGAGCTGTCGTTCACGTGTGAAATACAAGACGTTTCTTTCAGTTGAAGCCTATTTATGGTGAACGCTGCACCTGTAAAAATTAGTTCCACACTTCAGTGACAAGGACTCGCAAGAATTTGACTCAGACTTGAACAAAACCCGAGGACAGTGTGAAGGTGTGGATGAACACGACCTGCTCGTTTACACCAACCGCGGGTCTTCTGCCGAGATACCAACACAATGCACTTATCCCATCTGATTTTAGAAAGATTTTCTCTTACAGGTTAGTGTTGCAAATAGCAATTTCACTTTAAAAAAATTGTTTTCTGGCTGATTTCTCCTTGTGTATAGGAAAGATCAGATATCAAAATCCGATCAGCAGGAGGCCTGAGACCTCCTAGAAGCAAAACTGGGCAGCTTTGAATCAAACTTTAGTCTATAGACAGTTGCCTGAGAAATTCTGGGGCTAGTTTCAGCCCAAAATGTAAACTGTCACTTTGGTTAACTTTACCCAGATCCAGCTAAAAGGCAGCAATGCATCTTGACAAAATAAATAAAAGGATACTAAAGATTGGAAAGAGGCATATCTGGAGAAAGCAAGATAGATGAGGGGTTGATAACATCTAGCCTTGGTCTTTTAGAAATTTCTTTTTCACTCTACAGCCCAGCTGTGAGGGTAGAGAAGGTCCAAGTCCCTACACCACACAGCAAATAATAATTGATAAATGCTTCTTTAGAGTAGCTCACAGCAGACAATGATAGCGTAGAATCTGTTTAAAACTGGTCTTCCCCTTCTCCGGGGATTTTACTCACCTTGGACACAAACAAAGATAAGGAGAAGAACCAGTGTTAGTTTCCAGCTCACACTTTAGGCAAAAAAATGTCCTTACTCTTGTTTAATTTTATTCATCTTCCATGTTAAAACCACTTTTCTGTCTGTCATTTGGCTTAAAGTAGTTGTTCCAGGCTAGAATGAAGCCAAGATAGTATACTAAATAATTAAAGCTACATTAATAAACAGCAGGATGTAACTGCTCCAGTTATGTTTACAAATGAAATTACGAAAAGGATCTTATGTGTGAATCAAGTGATTCGTAACTACATCTATGTGCAAAGGCAATGTGTACACACATGTGGAAATTGGGCACAAGCACTGCATGGGGGAAAATTCGGGAGGTGAACCTCGAGTGGGCAGTGTGCTGCCCGGGTCTCCTGGGCTGGCTTCCCACCAGCCCAGCTCCAGCAGCAAGAGCTCTCCTCGCTCACGGCGCAGGCTCACGCCAAGGCCGCCTCGGCAAGAGAGCGGTTAAAACGCCGGCTGTTCTTCGCTAGGGCTCGGAAATTTTACAGCTTGTGGTGTACTGGTTGTCAAACATAAGGAGAACAGGATGGAGCCTAATAGAGGTGCAGCTGGAGAGCAACAAACATTTCCAGCAACATCTCCAGGGCAAAGATCCTACCTGGTAGGGGCCGAGACGACCTCGCAGCAGGACGACGCGCTGCTGAATTCACCGTCTGTTGAGGTCCAGAGGTCTCTCCTCGAAGGTCCTAGCCTTTAACTCGGGGAACAAGGTCAAAGTCAAAGGTAATAAAAACATCGAAAGCATAACTCATTCAAGCTCCCAGTCCCAAATCGGCACCCTGGCCTGCCCAGGAGAGCCAATTCACACGTGGGACCCTCCCGCCCAGAGGGACAGCGATGGCTCTGCCTGCGCTGCTGAGGGACGGCGGTCACAGCAACGGCAGACGCAGGACACAGCCATTCACTGGAAACCACCGCAGCGGAGCAGAGACGCTGTCGGACAGAGGGAGTGCCGATCCTTATAAACGTGCCTTTTATTCAAAGCCTTAATCTCCAATTAATCTCGAGAAGGTGCAGAGGAGCCCTGCCTTGCGGGCGGCATCCCTCGCCTCTCCCACCGGCCCAGCGCCGAGCAGCGTTTCTTTCCGCGGCCGTTACACCGCTGCTGCTGGAGCGGGTAACATGCTTCATCGAGACCATTACGTGGCACTTGATATAATGGTATTGCTGACGAACGGTTTGTTCTCATTTTAAATATGAATCCCAATCAATAGCGATTTCCATCACTTTTTGACGAGTCACACGCTGGTGAAATCTGCCACCGTACGAAACAAATCTGAAGGGACATGTCCTAAAAACAGAAGAGCCATCGCAGGATAGATCTAACAGCACAGAAATATAACGCCTACAGCAGAGCTACAACACAGCTTTTTCGGCGCAGATGCGACACACATGAGTAAACACGCTGCCTGCTGAAGTCTCAAGCCCAGGCGATACGCGCTTCCCCGCTGCCCACCAAGGTGCGCTGCGGCAGCACTTCTGAGCTGACTAAGCAGAATCACGCAGCACAATCAATTCACCTCTACTCATGCTCTTAATTTATATTGTGGGTAATTCTACTTTTACCCTGGTAAACAAGTTTCTGGATATGGTTAAGCTACTCAGAGTGTACATTTAAAATAAAATCTGTTTCACATAAAAGGACAAATGAGAATGACTATTACCCCCATATTTAATGCGCTAAATTCTTTTGCACAGATTGTTCTTGTTACTACTTCTTTCTGTGAGAGAATCTGAACAGCACACAATATTCCTCCTTACGTGCACAATTACAGCAAGCCAAGAGAGGGAGGCTTTAAAGTGGGAATGCAATGATTTTAAAGCCCTTTTTTGTAACCCACTCACTCAATAACAGTTCGGTCTTAGGCCACAGAGGGAGGAAGAGCAGCAGAGGAGGACATTCTTCTGAAGGCCAGATCCTGCAAGATCCTCACCATCCATAACTTTAATTACAAGCAGCAACAATTCAGAGATTCACCACGTAACCTAGAGAGCCTGACACCACCCAGAGAGTTTTAAGGCCAGGAAATGCCAGCTCGTGGCCCAGGGAAACCACAGCACCAGTTTTGATACTGGCCTTAAATAGATGCTGGACCAGGACTCAGTGCTGCCACTAATTGCTGTCACGCTCAGCGAAGTTTTCCCTTGCATTACCTTATTGCAGTTGCAGCAACGTTATTTCTGCAGCCAACTGCTGCTCACGCTCTCCAAAACTCACCGCTTTCACCTGCGGCTGCACAACACTTCGCACAGGTGTAATTTGGATCTGCAGTTCCAGGTTTAAGATGGAAGACCGCAGCCAAATTTTTTTATTTGGGTTTGTCAATACTCCACATAATAAGGACAGGTTTTTTGAAGCCTGCAATCACATTCATAATTTCAGAACAGACATCTGAATACCCTGTGGAATAAGCAACTTTCCTACAGGATCGACTCCAATGTTTAAGGTGGGGAGAAAGTCTAATAATCAAACCAAGAATATTGTTCCGCACTCCATGCTCCGCCATGGCCTTCGGGTACAGCCCAGAGACCACAGGTTCCCTCTGCCCGTCTCCTGCCTGTGAAACGGGAACAGGAGCAGTTACCTTCCTCTAGTGAAGCTTTATCATGACGACAATATTTAATGCCGCAGTAATGCAATGAAGAGGCAGAGTAGGTGCGAAGCTGCCATGATGTGAGCCATCAGAAGGCAAAGAGAGAGAGCGTATCGATGAGGTTTTCCTCTCTCCAGATGGTTTAAGGTAAAGGGAAGCTTCTCTACATCTTCATACAATATGTGAGACTCAGGGCCATAGAAAGATACCCAGTTACCAGCCAGCACCTAGTCTTTTTTTCTTTTTAGAAGAAAAAAGAAAAAAAGACATGCTAGTGTCTAGTGTATAATACAACCACAATTTGAAAAATAAGGCCAGGCATTCTTTGGTAAAGCCTAGGCTGAAAACTTATCCCAGGATGCGTGATCTTCCAAAAATCTGCCAACCCCTGCAGTGTTCAAACTTCTTGTATGACCACAGCCACATGAAGAATGAAATTAAACTCCATGGAAATCTTTGACATTTATACTATTATGCAATGTTTGGGTGAAAAAAAAAATTGCAGAAATTCTCCTTCCCTTTCCAAAGTGAGTTTAGAAAAACTATTTCTAGCTTTTTTTAATTACACATTTCACCATTAAAAAGAAACCATCCATAAATTAAAAGAACCACTAACTAGGGCTTATGTAACCCATTTAGAGTGGGAAATTGGTAACACTTGGGAGTGAAGTCTGTTACTGTGATTTCTGGAGTCTACAGCATTCATTTGATGTGTGCAAACATCACAAAAATTGTTTATTTATATAAAATAGTTAAGATGCAAATATTAAAAGAAGTCAATCATGAAAAAGGTTAAGATGCTGGCATCTGCGTCCTATAGAATCTACAAGAAAATATTAAATAAGTGTTTAATGATCTGAGGGGTAAGTTTATCACTGCTTTAGTGAAATAGTCTCCCAAGTTATAGATTTACTTTATCCAATTTTTTATTTTTTTTTTGAGAGTGTTTACGGCTCTATTACATTTTTGGTAGAAAACAGTCGTACTGTGTTCTTAATCAGCGCTATTGAAGTTTCCCCTGCAGACAATACACAGTGCTCGACTCCTGCCTCTCCCCACGGTTTCTGACCCAGAAGCGGGGCAGGCAGCCCCTGCACGGGACTGCCGCTGTGCCCAGCCAGTTACTGAATCAAACCTTCAAGTGAGGAGAACATTCCAAAAATAGCTGCTCCTAAATGCTATTGCATCATTGCTTTTCCAAGAGCAGCATGTATATGTTTCAAATGAAAGACTTTCTCCTAATTCACAGCAGTGGGCACCAGCAGGAACAACCATCTTCTCCCTAGTTGGGGTTGCACCAAAAATTGGGAGGACGGTTCGACCAGAATTTTCCTGACTGAGCTGAGTCTCTTGAAACTTAATTTAAAAATTACAGGGCTTGTTTAAAATCCTCAGGGCAGTTGGGTACTCTGGGATTAACCGGTTGTAGAAAAGGTCACAGCAAAGCTGCAGCCCGGGGCTGAAGTTCCACCTGGCAGTGGCAGCCCCAGGTCCTCTCTCCGGAGCGGTGGCAGGAGGGCAGCGGGGCCAGCGACCTGCCCGTGCCCAGCAGCTGCTTCTCTGCTCCACACGGACCTCACCCACACTGTTCAATTGCAATGACAACTTGCAGAAAGCAATCTTGCAAGAAGTCACTGAGAAAGTGAAGGCCAGCAGAAGCTTACACCAATACTTAGAAAAAACCCCAAAACTCAAACCAAACAAAAAAACCCCAAACAAACAANCACCCCCCGTTAAGACCGTTAGGAAACTGTTTATAACAAAGAAATTAATGAAGCAGGTCTACACTGATGAGCAGAAAGTACTGACCATTACTCAGAGCCACATTTCCCACACAGACAAGTTAAAGGGCCACAACGCAACTTAACCTATATACTCACAATTCTGTCAACACACATCTTGGACTGATCATGCCAGGACTAACTCAGGTGCATCATACACAGTGTGTATGGATGAAGTAAAGAAGTTGCATTAAATTTATTTTTCCACCTTGTTTTACAACATTCCCTTTTAAGTTTTTACACATCTGCAACATATAACTCCACAGAACAATAGATAATTGGCATTCATATTCCTCTTGAATCAAGAGTATTTACACATTGTTTAACTAGATGACAGGTACAAAACATCGGCACCACAGTAAATATCATTTTGACACCAGAATCCATTTCCCCAATTAAAAATTAAATTAACTTAACATTTATTTTTTTAACAATTTCAACAATTAAAAATGTTCTCAAAGGCATATAAGTACACAAGTTGTAGTAGGCAGTAGTAATGGACCATATTGGCAAAGCTGTAGAACCCAGGATTTCATGCAAATCAAAGAGCTCGTTAACTATGAAATAACTAATAATAAATAAAAAGTAAAAGAGCCCACCCGGCTCAAGCTGAAGATTTTAGTGGGCACCGGACTGGCCCCAGCAACTGTGGAGATGAGTCAAACCCCATCCGAACAGTTGCATGCAAAGAACTGGTGAGGGTGAGCTGCATGCAATAGGAGTTCTCACCCCGGTTTAGAGCACTGCTTGCGCAAACCGAGGATTTAGGATGCACCAGATGGTGCAGCAGCTTTCCTCAAAAGATAAAGCCAAAAGACAAGCTTTAGGGATTCACACATCTAACTCTCCGGGGCTCCCTGACAAACTCGGCTCAACTACAGCAAAATTTTCCTCGGCAGTTGCAGAGGACGAGAGAGGTTGTCACGGCGTTTAATTGTGATGGTTCAGTAGACCACAGAAAAACACTGCCTTTGGTGCCGCTCAGTTTGGTCCAGCCACAGCTGTAGCTCTCAGCACGTAGTTCTCAACAAGGAGGGGCCACCAGGGATGTCACTCATCACTCCCCAGCCCAGTTCTGATAAGACCCTGCACAGATTTAAGCTGCTGCTGTTGAATAAAGAATGTGGCGTTTCAATTGCACTACGAGCTGAGCAAAACAAACGTTTGCAAAGATAAACAGGACAAGCTCTATAGAGGAAACAAATACAGAGTTAAAGAAAAAAAAAACCCAAACAATGAGAAGAGTTGCGAATTACTGGAATTACTGCAGAGATGCAAGAAGAGAACAGTGCACGTCACAAAGCCTCCACGTTAACTAACCACCGCAGCAGCACAGCACAGAGCGTTGGCTTCCCTGAAGCAGCCCCGGGAAGCGAGAGCACACTGCGAGACGCACACCGCTACCCCACAGCATCACTTGGAGCACAGTCCCAAAGCACACAAGTTATATGAACTGCTACAGTACATAAACCAGAACAAAAAAAGGAATAGGAAGAACATTAAGTAAGGCTACAAACAAGATACTACATAGAGCAAGAAAACAATGCTTCACTCCCAATAAGCACAAATTATGAGCATACTAGAGGAAAAAGACTAAATTAAATTTCCAGCAGAGGATCCATTTATTCAAATGTACAGTAAGTATGAACATATGTATTAAACTTTGCTTTTAAAAACATTTTTTAAATAACTTAAGAGAAATAGATTGCAGACATAAAGTGCTAAACTTGAAAAATACAACAATCATTCCTCTTTCCTGCTGTTTGTTAGATGGCAGTTTTAATTTTCTGATTGCTTTTAAAAAATGCAGTGTATACCCAGACAGAAATGACTTCCTGGATTTACAACCTTGTGCAAAAAAAAACCTAGCTGCAAAGGAATATAATTTGCACTCCAAAACACAGCTACAGATTACTATCAATTCTACTAAATATGCGTTCCTTATTAAAGTTAGGATTCAATAAATATAACCGAAATCACAAGTCACTCCCTTTCTTGGTGTAAGCTAATATTTTGCAAATATGGTCCACTCAGTGTAAACTGTATTGACTTCAGGAAACAGTGAATTCTACCATATATACGTCTCAAATATTTACATACAGTAGCCTGGCACTGTTATTCTTGCAGGACATTTAACTACTAATACACACGAGATAGGGACAGGGCTTTACAAAGACGCGTACTGCGATGTATTTGCCAACAGACAAAAGAGGGACTTGACCTCTCCGTCACAAGAGGTTGTCAAAAGAAATTCTTGACTCTTGTATTTGAATCTACTTAAATCAAATGCTGACTGGGGACTCCAGAACACCTGCATGGCCCGTGCTATCCAGGAGCTGTAGCAAGTCATGATAAAGACAACATTAGGTATCTTTTTGGCAAAGTGGCATAATTCACAAAAGGCTGTTGGCCAACTCCCCCACAAATGGGCTGTTCAGGCACTGCTTTTCCTCCATGAGACAAAGCGTTGGACTTCTAGGGCCGTTCCCAAAAAGAGCATGCATGTCAAATAGGTAGAAATGTATAATATTATTATTTTTAGGAGGGGAAAAAAAAAAAAGGAAGAGAAGAGGAAAGAAAAGGCAATTTTTCAAAATATTATGAAGAGGTGGATACTAAGAATTAGCTTTCCTTAGCCAGTAGGTTGTTTCTGAAGGCGACTGCTATATATTGGGACTTCAGACAAAAGCCTAATCAGAAGACTGGCACAAAAGAAAACCAGTGAGTTAGATTAAGGAGTGTTTGCTGTTCTTATTCCTGAAGGATTTTGAAACATAATTTTCTAAATTAAGAGAGAGTCTCCCCGCCATGAAATAACAAGGTCATATGGACTTGCACCTTTCTCTCAGCCTGAGCCACATGCATTACGAAGCGCATCCAAGTTTTCCCTAAATCTTCTGGAAATTGCTTCCCTTCCTCTTTGATATTTACTCACAGGAACCGAGAGCAAGGAAGGCAGGTCAGGTTCTGCAAAACATTCCCCGGAGCAATGACCACACAAACCACGGCTATCTGAGATCTGAAAATTCAAGACGTACCACTATGGGTCAACACAGACTCCAGCTCTCCTTTTAAAACAACATTCCTGTTTTCCACCGATTTTCACACCAGACCTTTTAATGCAGCATTGTGCTCCTTGCGACAGTGGAATGCCTGTAGCAATGGCAACAGAGGCTGGCAGTCCATTAAAGAGGTTCAGCATGGCGCAGGGACAACCAGGGAGCTTCTGCTCCTCACACCAGCGTGGTTGCCCTGACCTGGAAGCGCGGCCTTGAGAGAGGAGAAGGGAGCTCCGGCTCTGGGCTCTGCCCTTCCTGGTCCCTCCACGCAGCCAAGCAGTGCCAACTCCAGTGGTGGTTTTTGTGATGTGGAAATGAGACAGCAAGCAACTAATTTGGCACAGACTAAACAGCCATTAGATGAGGACGGCTGCCAGTAAAAGCTCATCCGTGTTTGATGCAGGGACCCAACGGTAAAGGGTTCTCGTAACTCTCCGTCATTCTCCTCAGCAGCCTCAGTGGGTGTTGCTCTCCTCACAGTGTTATAGTGTGGGTCAATGCTTATTGTAACAACAGAACTCATTGAGTTTAATTTTTGAAAATTAAAAATCAGTAAGTAAATTTGCTCCGCGCATGAGCCTAACCCCGTCGTACGAACCCCACGCCTGCCTCTGTGATTCAAGTTCGGTATTTAGAGCAAAGCAAGTGCAAGGTTCTCAAAAAACTGCCTCTCTGCAGGGAGTGTGTCATGAACATCCACCTAGGAGTGCCTCAGCTTATTTGCAGCTCATCTTCACAGTTTCACCCTAACAGGAAACAGATTTCGTGTAGCTGGGAGGAGTAGCAGCTCTGTGACCTTTCCTTTCAGTCTCCAAGGATTCAAGACACGTCTGCCACATTGTCTGCAGAACAGTACGAGTCTCTTCTCACGTTGTCGACACATTTCAAGTCTGATCAACTGCGAATTTCTTTTCCAAAGAGGATTTGCTTTAGTTTAGATAATTTTCTCCTACACAAATAAATACAGAGTAAAGCTATTATGTCACCAGCTCCTTCTAACAGGAAGCACAAAAGCTAAACAAAATTGAATTTCTTCATTTTGGATTACGTTTCTCCATATTTATCAATGGCTGGATACCTCCAAAATCACTAGGGTGACTGACCACATTTCAACTGAAGGAAAATCTCAAACACGCTCAGATTCTCAAGTGTGTGTAGATCCGACATGCTGGAGCCCCATTATGGAAACAGCATGCCGTAAATCAGGAATAAGCTGTCAGCAGTATAGTGCATCACCTACATTAAGGGATTTCCAAGACGTAAAAAAGAATGTAACTACTTGAATGAAAAAGATAAATAATATAAACCAACATAACACAATGCAAGGAACAGCACAGATACTTTTTAAAGTAACTTGAATTTGTCAA
Source organism: Anarhynchus alexandrinus (assembly GCA_008711295.1). Taxonomy (NCBI): domain Eukaryota; kingdom Metazoa; phylum Chordata; class Aves; order Charadriiformes; family Charadriidae; genus Anarhynchus; species Anarhynchus alexandrinus. The sequence goes on from VUYV01000044.1 coordinate 2,881,710, forward strand.
ATGTAAATTCCAAGGTCAGTTAGCAGCTTTCAGATACTTTTAACCATGCATGAGAAACCCATCCTCATCACAGTTACACGCATTTGACCCCAGTTAAGATGAACAAAAGAGACAAAAGCTGGATGAACTAACAAGTGCCTCTGCCCTCAAAAAAAACTCCCTTTTATCATTAGGTTTCCTTTCACGGCAGTTGTGAAGTCTTTTTCAATAAAGCAGCATGTAATAGAGATTACCACATGATCCTTATGCAAATATTGGACGTATTTGTTATAGTAACAACTACATAATTTTGTCTCTCAGCCATGGGCAGTGTCTGTCTCTGGTGTGCCAGGAGAGCAGCCCTAGGACGTGAGCTTCGAATAGCTTGGCGGAGAAAACCTTCGTCTCAGGTACTTCAGGACGTAGAGGGGAAGGCAGCTCACCAGAGTGATGACTGTGACTTTCCACAAGAACGACAAAGTTGCAATGAAGTAAACATCTGTAAAAAGAAAAGAGCACAGAGCCCCTGATGACGGGAAGTACGTTCTGGGAAGAGGTGCAGAAAATCAATTCAATCTACCAATGCTTCTTAAACAGCCTCACCTTCTCCACATGCAAGTTCAAAGCTTATAGGATCCCTGGTCCTTCACTCTTCTGCCCTTCTCTTCCACAAAAGATACAGCTTTCTGCACAGCACATTTCCGTAAGGCACGCAACTCCTCACAGGCAAGTGCCCACACAAACCCCATCTGAGACAGGGGTATCCACCTCCTGGCAACAGTAAGCTACCTGTAAATGGACTACCTCTCTTCTGACTCTGGGAACTACCCTCTGCTACTTTGCTGGTAGTCCAGCAAACGCATCTCTCGATGCAGTTGTAATACCTCAGAATCGCTCCAAAAATAGCTGAAGCATTGTTCAAAATGGAGCTGGTATACCCATAAGCAATAGATATGGAGCTGGCCCATTGGGGAGTTATCCTCATTGTCTTCAGAGTCAGCAGAGAGCTTTATGGAAGAAGTAGTGACATCTTGTGGTTCCCAAACGAAAACGGGAGCAAACTCTACGGATCTGATGTTTGCAACTAGACAACTACTGGGGGAATCTGGAATTCCTCACCCTTTTTCCTTTAGCCAGGGAAAAGGATTAGCTCTGTTTCAGGCAAATAAAAAAAAAACAACCCAACAACCAAACTCTCAAGAGAAGGGCCCCAATGAAGCAGATAAAATAAGGTAAGTTTTAGGAGGCAGCTCCTTCACACAGCTAAAAGATGAAGTCTTTCAAATCAACAACAGAAGCTTCAATCTGTCATCACAAGTTCAGCTCCCATATGGAAACAAAGACCGCTGTTACATATGACAGCTGATACGTGGTGGAGCTCTGAAAGTATGGATGAGATTTACTGGGCAGCACACAGTCTACTGACCTCCTTTACCTCCTCTAGCATTTTGCTATGAGAAGGAGCCATAAAATATCTTTCAAGTGCCTTCAAATCAAATAGACCTTATTCTGGTCAGAACCACTTCCGTTATAATTATTGTTGGCTTCATCAACAGCCTTTAAGCTCAATTCAGCTTTTTATAGTCCTGTTACTATTCAGGTCATAAACTAATTGGAGAAAAGGCGCTTAACCTTACCAATAAACTCATGTAAGAAGACCAGAGAGGCTATGTAGCAGGAGAGACTAAGCAGCTCTGCCACTATCATGAGCCAGTGCCACGTCTGGATCGTCAACGCCACCATCAGTAACTCGGTGAGAATCAAGGACGTGAAGGAAATGGCAACAATGTGGACAAATTCAGATTCAAAGAGGAGGAGTGCTCCATACATGATGATGCTACCTGCAAGGGAATAGAACATTTGGGTATTTTATTGAAACATCAGTCTAAGCTCTAAAACCCAGTGGAAAGGCTGGAACATAATCATGCCTTGAGACTGTTTTTCATGAAGCCTGATGAACGCAATGACAACGAATCAGTTACTATTTAGGAGACAGAACTGGTGAGAAGACAGGCAAAAGTTACAGTATAGGTGCCCAGACATTTATAGCAGTCTATCATATTCATAGACACATGGAGATAGGAAATTAATACACGTTATTTTGGCAACTGGAGGTTTCTGACATCACGAAACTCTATCCTCCCAGAAAGCAGCTGGTCACTACTCAGAAGCTAAAAGATATCAAATACTTCTAAAACCTACTGCATTGCCTCAGTGCCCAGATGGAAGCAAGGTGTTGAAGAGCTCAGTGGATACAAGTTAGACTCTCTTTGCATTACATTGGGCAAGTTCTCTCCCCTTTACACTGCCCCCTAAAAGGAGCACACATTAAAGCACTGTTAATGATGCATTGTTTCGTGCTCCTATTCTGGCTAGCCAGGGAATGCTCACAAGGACCCACACGGCCACCTGCACAAATAACTCATGTTAACAGCATGAGTAATCCGCACCAACATCCATCACACTAGGCTCGTTTCGGAAGGGAAAACCTGCAAGTGACTAGAGCTCGAGCCACAAAGTTCAAATCCAGCTGTGAACTTTCCAAAATTTAGGACTGTTCAAGTTCTCAGTCAGGCTCATCTCTGCTAGCAACTAGCCCAATTGTTTGGCCTGCTGTTTTCGAGTTAGTTAGCACATCAGAGGTGAAGTCACTTTAACCAAATATTGTAACCAGATAGTGGTCTTAGCTCAAGAAGAAATCTTTCCCTCAATGCATCACCCTCTGGCTTTAGCTTTCCACCACTTGTGAGTTTTCTATAAATGCCTTGGCTTTGCCATCATAGTTCTACAGCATCACAAAACCATCATCCCTGTTGTGGGGTTCTACCATATCAGATTTCAGAAGATAATGCCAAGAGAGCTTTTATATTCTTGGTTTCACTCCCTACTGAGGATGGTAATATCAATTAAATCAGTAAATATTAGCCGCTTATTTTGGCACATTTATTCTGACCCTTGTTGATAAAGGAGTTTTGGAAAACAAGAAATTTTGTCACAGAATCATATTACCATTTTAGCTTTATAGCTCCACGTTATTTACACGTTTTCCACAATTCCCTGATTAACACTTACAGAAACTATTTGAGTTTGAGGTTACTTGATAAAAAAGGACAAACGGAAAGAAAAAACCTTCTTAGACATATACCCCAATTACTACCTCCACTTTTGGAAAATAGATGCATTGTAACTAGGGCATTTGTTTTTAGCAGTCAGATTAAAGTGTAAGGGGTATGATCAAGAACCTGAGCTTTACTCTAGTCCTTCATTACAGATGGCTATGAAGTAACCAGAACTATTGCTGCTTCTAATAGACAGGGTTTAGATAAAATAAACAAAGCTACAGATTCTGTATTTTGCATGCTGACTGAATAACCAGTATAATCCATAGGTTTGAAAACCTCTTCAAAAGAAGGGAAGAGTCACAAATTTTACTTTACAGACAGAGCAATTAAAGCACTGAAAGGAACTTGCACAAAATTACAAAGGATGGTCCCAACGGGAAGACACACAATGCTTTGAACTTCTACATCATTGCCTACAACAGGGTTGACCAGTTGCTGCCAATATTTAGTTTTAGATAATTTCTTCCTTTGGTAATGCTGCCAACATTTGCCAAGACAACAAAAAAATATTTATTCATTATCCCAAGGATGCATTGCTAAATTCACTTCATGCCTTACTTAACTTCCCACAATACAAACAATTAGATATTCTGTATTCATTAAAATGTCCAAAGGCACAAGCAGAAGTTGATTTCTTACCTTGATAGATGCTTATTAAGACCCATATTAAAAACGTTTTGTATGATAACGGTCGTCCCTAGGGAGGGGAAGAAAAAAAAAAAAAAAAAAAGACAAAGCTCAGTTTTGTTTTCTTCTATAAACATTCACCTACAGATCAACCCAGCAATTAATAAAAGAAAATTTGAAGGTGATTTGGAAAGAAAACAAAACAAATCAACCAGCCCTGAGGTTCTGTCTTTTTAGTCCCATTTTTCATGAGCACGAAGGAGGCCTGGGACTGTGGAAGCTCAGTGCTTGCACAGTACAGTACAGCCTCGTCCTTACTGCACACACGATTAATTCAATGCAAAGATGTCTCACGAGTTTAGTCACTGTACTGCGAAATATAAGATGTGTGTATACACATACATATGAATATATTAATATTATATTTCTAGACACACACACACACAAATCACCATCATATTGAAGGCAGATAGGTTTTAATAAAAGCATCTCCAGCCAACACAGCTATACCAGTACAAAAAAACCCCTATGTTTAGACCAGGCCTAAGGATGGTTGGAGAATTAGTGGTTTATGACATAAGAGACAACATACAAGTGAAACCAGATGGAGACTTATTCAGGCTGTTGGAAAAACAGGCTTTGCTTCTGAGTGTATCTGTTTAACAGAAATCCTTGAGGGAAAGGATCTGTTGAAGACTCAGTCCACCCTTTCCTTCAATTAAGAAAGATGTTCCCAGTCTGCATACCCCAGTTATTCAAAAAATTTTCCAGGAAGAAAAAAAAAAAAAAAGAACCTACGACAAGATTTACCTTCCTGATATTTCTATGGTAAACACCAAATAAAGTTTTCTTTGTCTAAGGACAAGGACCTGACTTCATGCTAAAGGTACAAAACCAGCACAGCAACCAAACCTTTAGGTCCCTTTAGATCATCCTCAAGGCAAATTTCTATTCAAGAAACTATGTGATAACCTCCTCCCTCCATAAAATAAGCATATCCCTTCCCCCCACCCCCTTGCCTGGCTTTAGGATAGTGCCAAATCCCTGACAATTTCTCTTTCCCCTTTATTTTGGAACAAATCGGTAATATTAAATCCTTAGAATTTCCCACAGAATGGAACTTCTATTTCCCCAGCCGTTTTTAATAAATTGCATTTCATGTAGCATTCAATAACAAACTGCCAGGAAATCTGGTTATAGCTGTTAATTCAAATTTGCCTTTAAAACAATTTTGCCTGACAACACGTGATAAAGTTCTGTATCTACTGATAATATATTTGACTTTAGACATTTAGAGAGTTTCAAACCAAGACAGGGATCTTGCCTTAAACCAAAACAGACAAACAAGAGACTCTCACACCTTAAGAAGATCTTTGTAAAGCTCTGGGTACAACATTGCAACTTCAGATTTAACATCCTTGTCCAGGACTAGAGAAAACACTGGGAACATCGTGTAAATTGTGGAGTACCTGGGAAGAAGGTAGAAGACCAGTAAATTATCCAAGGTGTAGATGAGCAAACAGAAATGCTAGTCTTCAGAAAGCAAATACAGCATTCTTGAAGTGCCAAATGACGTACGTATTATAAAAACTTGCAAACGGAACACACCAGAGTTTTGCATGCAGGAAAATCCTGCAGAATTTGCTTTTTGAATGGGTTTTGATTAGAAACACTCATACACACAGACGACTGGTTCAAGTATTGCAACTGGTGTTATAGGGTTATTAATAGAGCCAAGGACAGACCTGTCCCCACCCCGAAGTTTGTGCTACAGTTCAGGCTTGATCCTATTTGCATCAAAAGGCAATGGAGATGAATTTGCCGTGTTTTGTTTTTTTTAATTATGTACTCAAAAGTCTATAAAGTCATGGGAAAGTGTAGTCCCAGTATATTTTAGACAGGAACTGATTCCTCCTGTTAAGAGGTTGGGTTGTCCCCCCTTTCTGAGGCTGTCAGGAACTGGGCACTGGCCGTCAGTGCTACTCAGGCACTAGAGCATAACAACTGTCCCTCTGGTTTTGACTAGGATCGAAGGAGCGCTTCCTGGGGGATGGTTTGCTTCTCATGTTCTGAATGTGACAAACTGCCCTTTTGGAAGGGCTTCTAGAAGTACTTGTGCTGCCTCGGTGGCATTGCTCAGCGCAGAGGAAAAGAAAGGGGACAAGGACCACAACCATCTTCTGAAGCAGTGTTGTGAAACACGCAGAGTGGAGATGTGCATGCCTTGCATGTTAATTATCCCAAATCTACTCATTATGCAAAGGCTTTCCACACTATTAGTAAAAAGTGAACTCTTACCCAATGATGAGAAAGCCTTGGTAGAGAGGAACTGAAGCAAAGTAAAATACTGATGAGAAAACAGCCTAGAAAAGAAAAGAAATAAGCTCTTCAGGCGTTAGATACTGAAGTAAAAGTAACGGCTTAAAAATATACCCTGTTCAAACTGGAATGTACTTGCAGCAGGTTCTCCAAATTCCTGAAATGAATACAGAAGAACGTAATATCAACCCTTTTTATTCCTACGCAAACCCTGGCTGAAAGCTATGTTTAATAGCAAACACTGGAGAGCTGGACTTGGAAAACTTTTGGTAACGTAACTCCACAAAAAAGAACATAAAGAGTTTCCTCCAAAGCCCACTAGTTTGGTCAAAGCTGTCCAGATGTTGTGAAGGACAGGTGCGTACTTATTTATGCCTGGATGATGCCTTCCCAACGTAAAGAGCAAACACTCACTAATACAAACTCCAAATAGTTCAAGATTAATTTTTCAATTCTCAGAAGTTCTGGGTTTATTTTCTGTTCTTGTTTTTAGCTGCAGGGTAAGCTAGACTATCCCCTGAGTTTGAACCTTTTGTCTCTAGGCACCCCTCTCCAGTGTGTTTATTCTAAAAAGAGGAGAGGGCAGAGCCAGCCTTTTCAAAAATATCAAGTGTTTTACTTAAAAAAACCCTTAGTGTTTTTAAGGAATATCAGTATGCTATGGCGTTGAAATGCAACCCCCAAAGAGTAACCTCTGTCCTTAACTGTAACTTGCACTCAAGTCACCACAGATAAGAATGGGATTTGGCTCATGAACTCTTAAAATCTCTTTCAACTCTCCCTGCCAACTGGCAACTGCATTTTTGTTACACTGAGGCTCAGCACACACGAACAACGTAAATTTTGTGAATACCAAATCTGTTTCTAAGGTTCCTTTTGAAATGGAGAGGAACAGAGCACCTCCACGTGGCTGCAGCAAGATGCCGAGCGCTTGGGAAGTCACACGTGCTTCAGCAGCCTTTGCGGCATGGCTCCCCTGAGCACCCCACAGCACGCCAGGCAGAGCTTCCCGTAACCTCATTCAGGGCCTGAGCCACGTCCTCCTCAGTTACCCAAGTAAGGCCTTCAAATAGCGAGGCTGAAGTTAAAACACATCTGAAAATAAGTGCACTTTCTCAGCAGAGGCCTCGAGAGTATCGCCCTGCTTCAGATTTTCAGTATTTCCTAGCATTACTAAATAACAGCTGCATGAAAGCAGTGGTTTCTAAGGTAGACTATTGTTTGTCCAAGTTTGGAAAAGTTGCTGATGTTTGTCCAATACCAAGAACCTTCTTATGTGTTTTCATATCAAAGTAACAGCTTTGAATTCCAACCCATGAAAATTTTCAGGAGAAGAAATAGTTGCATCCAAAATGAAACACAGAACCTTTACTTTTTGATTCTGCTTTTTCAACTCTCCATCGCAAAAGCCCCCGTGACAGCCCGCTTACCTGCATGGTGCTGATGCACAGGCTCCTGTGGATTACAAACTGACTGAGAGCTGCAGACCGTTTGTAACTGTTCCTTCCGTGCACCATTAGTAAACGACCCAGGTGTTTAAACTGAGTGATAGAGAAGTCGGCTGCAAGCGATGCCTGTTTTCCTTCCTGCGGACAACAGCAAGTAAAAGCACAGTGAGATCACTGCATTATTTGAAACAAAAAAATATCGTGCTATTATTTAGTTATCACTGACAGAATTTCCAAGAAAATTTACAATACATTAGGTGGAGGAGAGTATTATCTCAGCACTTCTGCCTTCCACCGTGGCTTTTAAGCAAAGAGCAAAAATATGAAGAGAATTCCCATTTGAACCCTGGCCTCCAACTGCAAGCAACCCTCTGGATTATGATTCACAACACGCATGTTAACGTGACACTCATATCAAGTCAGTTCTGAACACAAATTTTCAGTCTCAAAAGTTCACTCTATTTTAATGTTTTGGCTCACTGCAAGCAGAGTCCTTCCACTGCCGCCAAATCCAGTCTTGTCACTCCAAGCAGCTCCACATGCAGGAACCAGAGCTCTGACCCAGAGTTTGCTTTCTAAACTAATATAACCAGGTTTTAATTGTACATGTAGGGTGTATGCTAACAGAGCAATTACAACTCCAGCATTTGGAGCATCTACGCATGACTAAAAAAGCCCAAACTAACCATGATGGCCCAAACTCAGGGAATGTGCCGAGGACCAAATAATGAACTTGAACTCTGTTAAACAGTAGTCTCCTTTACAGCCAAATTATTTTTCACGATAAGGCTATCTGTCTGATGACTATTCTTGTGGAAGCTTCTCACTTTCTTGCAAAAATTTCCGAGGACTGATTTAAGACTTAGGTGAAAACTAGCTCCTGAATTGCCATAGGAAATCTTACTAAACACGAGGTAATCTCACCTTTCCTTCAACTCCAACACCACAGTCAGCCTCCTGAATCATGCTGACATCATTCCCTCCATCACCTGAGGTCAGAGCACAGACAAACGACATCAGTAGTTCAGCAACAGAGGCAATTTGCAACCCCACCAAAGGAAGAAACATTTAACCCCATCAACAAAAGCAGTATTTTAAATAGAAATCACGAATTTAAATTCTTTAAGAAGTCCCACAGGTCACTGATCACTTTATCTGACTTGTATGTGTACCATTATACCTACAATGCTGAAATAAAGCTCACAGATGAACAATGGCACTTTACCTGATCAAGTTTGAGCTCTGTTTTGCAAAGATATCACCCCAAATATTTATGACTAGTTTGCCAGTGAAGTTGCCATATGCAATATTTCATCTTATCAATCATCCCGCAAAACCACTGTTCCCTAACTCAGCATTTCCAGGTGTTATGAGACGACATGGGACTATTCACTTAAATGAAGAAATACTAAAGACACCATCCCAGATGGTGACTCCTCCCTAGCCAGTCCCTTACCTACTGCACAGGTGAGTTTGCCGGTCCTTTCCTGGAGCAATCGCACAATTTGGGCCTTCTGCGTCGGAGCGCATCTGCAGCAGACGACGGCAGGGCACTGGCACGCCAGCTCCATGAACTCATACTCATAGTATTTCAGACACACCTAATTTACAGACATCAGAAGCGTCACCAGTGTTTGTGCTATACAAGTTTCTTTTTTAAAAAAAAAATAATCCTAATTCGGCCACAGCGTTTTGGGGCTGTTCCTGAACAGCCTGAGGGGTCTGGAGCCTACCTCCAGCGAGTCGCCAGAAATAACGAGAGCGCAGTCGTGTTTCCGACGGAAGGCGTTCAGCTCTAGGTGGGCTTCTCCGCGGTTCGTCACCTGGGGAAAAAGACGGCAACTGAGGAAGTGTTTGCTTCATCGGGGTGAAAAAACAAACAAGTCTCAGAAGGAGCAAAAGTACTACGGCCAGGCAGCACACCGAGTTACTCAGAGCACACAGCGAGATAAACAAAAGCTCAGGGAATAGACAGCTGGGCCAAAAGGATATGAATATTCTGGGTCTGCTGTTGGAAAACAGTTGTGGTCTCAGCAGCCCTCCTGTCCCAGAACTTGGGGTCCCAAACAAGTCTTGAGAGAGGGGAAGGCAGGTGTTACTCACTAGTCTGAATATATGGATGTCCTGTGTCCGTGTCACCAAATGGGCATTCTTGGCTGTACACGTGGCCGTCTCTAACTTATCCCCTGTCAGCATCCACACCTAAAATCCAAATATTTAGTGTATTAAATACAAAACTTAACAACCACGTCTGCAGGACATCTAGAAGTACCACCTACCAGTTCAGGCATACAAATGGACTGTTAGAACACATATACAAATCATTTTTCTAAAAAAACCCTATTTTAAAACATACAAGAAAATTCTCACAGATGAAAGCAATACTTTTAAAGAGGCTGAAACACAAAAGAAGTTACAAACTATGTATAACATTTTTTCCCACCTGCAACATTTCAAGATTTTGCTGATAAACCCACAAAAAGCAAGCTAAAAGAATGTGTATGCGTGTGTTACTATGTCCCACCCCAGCAATTTCTCGTACGCTGAAATAAGCGGGCCTTGCTGCACAAAGATCCCTCATGGCCCTGCCTGAAATGTGGATGATGCAACTGGGGTTAGCTCACTGCTGATGTGTGCATCTGGAACAGACTAAGTTGGTTGGGCTGGGGTTTTTTTTTTTTTAGATTTTTTTTTTTTTTAAATATACACTGCTCCTTTTATTTTGTGCTGGGGGGGGGCGGGCACTAGAAAGCAATGTCAGCAGCAATACTCAGCAGCAATACCCTGTTATAATCTGGCAGGGAATTCCCTCAGCAGTGTAAATATATCAGAGTTTGTTTTGTTTTTTCCACTGGTGTTTTTATTCTTTCAAGACACCGCCCAAGAATATTTAACAAAACTAAGAAAAAAACAACAACCGAAAAACACAAAGACTCACTTATTTGTTTAATAATCTGAGGTTGGAAAAAGATTTGATCTTAACAAGATGGGCCCTGTAATGAATTACAAGACTGCCTTCACTCTTGATTTACTTCTCGCATGCAATACCCTAATGAACATACCATTGCAAGGAGCGCTCAGAAGCGCCGCACTCGCTGTGCAACGACACACTCCACACCCCGACACCCACTCCAGCCAAGGTGAAGAGAAAAAATGAAACCGCTTTGGAATAATTGTCCGGGACTATGCCGCAGGGGCAGACAGCCACAGTGCTGCTAAGGAGCTTTGTCTGATTCTGCTCTTCTCGCTTCTCTGCTGAAGTCCCCGCTATTTACAGGGATGGGTCCAAAGAGAAAGCACTTTTGGAAGCCTGTCCCAAGCCTGGAATTCCACTCCCTACCTAAATCCCGGACACAGCCCTGCTTTGGATTCACAACATGGCTCAATATTTTGCCCACTTTGTTACTTAAAGGACAGAAACCACAACCAGAACCTTTTACCCATTTTTCTTGCCCAAATCTGAATTTTTTAGTCCATTCTTCCCCTCTCTTCAATTCCGGGATCTGACCGACGAGTTTTCAGAGAGATAAATTAAGGTTCCCTCACTGAAGGTGTCTCAAGTCTCAGATGCCGGAGCCCAGAAAGCCGGAAAAAAAAAAGTGCAGCCCCCGATTCTCTTGGCTCAGACCCCCTCTAGTGGCTACTGAAAACATGGACATTCACAGCCCAGTGCTTCAACCCCACCACCGGAGTTTGTGCACCAAACGCACCCAAATCCATCTTGTTTCATGCAACCACCTGAAAGAAACAATTGCCCAAAAGTCTCCCGTAGCTACTCCCCCTCCTGCCTACGCACTCGGTCTCTCTGCAGGAGGAGCCAGAACACGTTGGGAGAAGAAAAGCACAAAAGATGACACGCTTTCATGTGTTTAGTTAACATTTACTACTTCCAGCATGTTCTGTTCCCAAAGTGATGTTTAAAATGCATCGGCCAGTCCTGCTGTTCCCGCTGGCAAAGGGCACCCAGTGAAATGTTTTCCTTGACAGGGCCCCCAAACCATCTTAATTCACTGCGTGCAGGACAGTGCCACGTACTCCAGAGGGTGTACGTGTTCCTGCTAGGAGTAACGTTAGGTTAGGCAGACCTTAATGCCAGCATTCCTCAGCGTCTCCAGAGTGGGTCTGACATCCGTCTGCAGCTGATCCTCCACACCAGTGAGGCACAGCAGCTCCATCTCCATCTCCAGGCTCTCGATGACTGTGGCCACCTTCAGGGAGCGGTCGTGCACACTCAGCTTCGCCTGGACGTAGCGTGCCTGAGGACAGAGCAGACACAGGTCACGCACAGCCAGCCGGCGTTTTTGTGGCATACAGGGTTAACCAGCGTGAGGGGTAACCAGTTAACCTCAGGAACGCCACCTGCAATGGCTGGCGAATACGAGGTGCCTGTCGCAGAGTAAGGTGGAAGATATTTCAGGAATTTCGCGCTGTTTTGTCCCTGCCCTGTGCCAGCCGGGCACACGGCGCGTCCTCGCGCGCACAAACGCACGGCGGCTGCTGAAGCGGCACTGCCGACAGCCTGGGAGCGCCCCCCTCGCCCCACAGCTCTCGCCAGGGCTTCTGCAGCTAACACATCCACAAACAGGGCGACGCAGAGCCCCAGGCGTTTCCACTATCTCATCTCTGCATTTAACTGAACGTTCTCCTTCACGTCTTGCCTGCCCGGGGTAAGCAAATTACTGCTGTGTGTATCAACCCATCTAACAAACCCCACGCATGACGCCTGTGTTTCCATGAAACCCAACGGGGTTGTATTCCGGTTGTTTGTAGTCTCCCTGGATGTCGGAATGTAACAAGGAAAATGAAAAGCCAACACATTTCCCCACACAAACACAACTTGTCTTACAAATGATGAATATTTGCAGAATTTATAACCACAAAAGATTGTAAGGCGGGATTCAGGAACTGTTTTGGAGAGTCCTGGCTGGGATCCAGTTTCATACATATCACTTAAAAAGCCACTTTGATTAAGAGAACAGCAAGACATTGAAGAATGACAATTCTGGCAGAAGGAGCAGGGAGATGAGAGGCAGCATTATCACTGGAGGTCTGTGAGAATCTGTTTGTTTAAACTGTTTGTTTAAAAACAAAGGAAAAAAAAACAAATAAAAACTTACTTCAAAGTCTTGATACTGCTCTTCCGTCAGAGACTTCTTGGCTACGACAAGAACCCTCAGGCCTTCCCGAGCCATGTTACCACACTGGAAAGAAGTATCACATTGTAAACCATAAACTGCATCTCAAGTAAGATGATTTATGCGCAGCATTGCAGAGATGGCAATGTAAGATAGCAGGTTAAGAAAATAACCGTCCCATTTGAGCAACCCCAGTGAGTCTGCAACATCTGATAAAGTGCATGATAAACCTGAGAGGAATAAAGGAGATCTGCAATAGTTTGTAATCTATCCCAGTGATCAGAAACAGAAACGCCCTCTCTGCTACACCAGTGTGGCAAGAACAATCCCACTGATTTCATTTTCTCTGTCTTTAAGTAAAAGGACACAGGCCTTTGATTTGTAGACTTCACATCTTTGGCCATAAACTCTTTAAAATAAGACCAAGGTGTTATTATTTCTTTGAACGCCAGGGTTTGGGGGTGGGAAGGACCACTAACTGAAGCTACTGCTATGAACTCTGTGTCAACATTCCCACTAACCTGACAAACATATCCCAGTACAAAGCTGCCAAATGTAGTTTTGAAATCAGACCTTTCAGTCTAAAATAAATCCAAACACAGGATCAAGCCCGGGACAAATCTGGTGATCTTGAGTGGCAATCAGTTTTGAGCAAAATCCATTTTATTTTCAGGACTTATTCTGCACTAAACATGTTGAACTTGCCACCTGACTTCCTTGTTACTGCATATATATTTGGCTGAAGACTAATCCAATGAATTGCCAAGATCAGTGACCTTCTGGCTCGCAGATGTTTTAGCAGTTATGTCCACTCTGCCACATAGTCATGCGTTGCCCTGGAAGGAGAAAAGCAAGAGAAACCCTCCGTACGTAGGAGGGACGGCCTCATACCTCCTCTTCCAGCCAGTCGTTGTACTGCACGATGCCAGCCATCACCACATCAGCCCCCTTCATATAGAAGGTGATCTCTCCTGTTGATTCATCCTGCAGACAAAAACCACAAGAGTCTAAGTTGGGCCAATATCAGCATATTTGGAGTGGCCTCAGCACACTAAGCGATGACTTTTCTGCACAACCGTCAGAAAAATGCACTGGGTCAGGCTGAAGGTCCACCTTGCTCAGCATCTTGATGATGCCTATTCAATCGCAACTCGGTTACTCGCACCAGGAATAATGCTTTAGACAAGGATGATCAGCTTTCTAATCGGCAACGTGGCATCTCCATGCAGACACCTCTCAATCCCGACTGCGTGTGCCTTTGGAATAACCTCTAGCCCTTGCCCTGAAAATTTATTTCATACTTACTTGAAACAATAAAACAGATGCATGAAGCTTAACAGTAAAAATCAGTCCAATTTACCCCCTCTGTTACATTATATGGCATACGCATAATTAAAGTTCATGCTTGCCGCAGAAAGGTTAGATTGCTGCCTGCCTTATCTGATACAAGTAATTTGTAGGCTGCATATTTACATTACCACAAATTAAAAAATCCCTTCTAACCAGGCAGATACCTAAGGAGGTCACAGCTATTAGTATTACAAGCTAATGGAAACCCTGGCAATTTCCTCAAAGGAGACAAAACAATGAGTAAGGAACAAACTGCTCTGTAAACCAAGAGAGCCACCAGGGATAGGAAGAAAATAAACTTAACATGCAAAAACAAAAAGCCAAGGAAGGTCTGGAAATAGACAGCTATGAAGGAAGGGGAAAAGTACTTTAGAAAAAGAAGAAATGAAAGAAAAGCACAGTGGACACTTTTCCATCCTCGCACTATTTAATATACATGGTCAACCTGTTCTGCAGTTACAGAAACTAGTCATGAAGGTTCTCACACACGAAGAGTAGGTAAAAGCCTAATGTCCCATGGCACTGCTAAAACAGAATTAATTTCCATAGCAAAAAAAAAAAAAAAAAAAAAAAGCCGCGCAAAGAAGATAAAGAAGTGTTTTTGCCAGGGAAATTAAGAAGTAGCCAAGGTTAACGAAGCTGCTTTACTGAGCATTTTTGCCAAGCTCAAAGATATTCACAAGGAAGATTCTTATGATTAAGCTTAAACACTGTTTTCAATGTCCTGAAACGTGCAGCCTTCATATACCAATACCCACACATCCCACGTCCCCAAAGCACAATGTGTGTCACTCTACCAAAACAACTAGAACCTGCTTAAATAAAACACAACGCTTTTGGCAGTAGCCAAAGGTAAAGGTTTATCTATTAAATTATTTGATTAAAAAGTGTCTAACAACATCTCTGTAGGAAACTGAATAAAGACTCCACTTCCCGTGCTGCAGAACTGGCTTAAGATAGTTTAGATTTTTTGTCCAATATAAATACTGTATCAGCTATCTCCTTGCATTAGTCATTTCCTCTCACCGAGTTCAATAGGAGGTTAGTGCGTTCTCATATTATGGTAAGATCACACTATAAATCTACACAGAGATTTGCCAGTTATATTGTTTTGGAGAGGCATCTTTTTCCACCGTGGTCTGACTCTGGCCACGGTTCAAAGGCTTCTTTCAATTCCAGATATGACAATAGCACTATCTTTGCTTTACAACAAAGATCATTCCACATGGGTAAGGGGAAAAAAAAACGCACCGAAGAAGAAGAATGGAAAATATTGTGGTCAAACAAACAGACCTTCTTTCAAGAAGAAGATTAAGTCAGTAAACAGTACGGTAAAGAGTGGTTGCTTTGGTAGAACAAGATTTCTTAGAACTGCAATAATCAGCTACAGAAATGACAGCTGATCGCAAGTAAACGAGCAAATATTGCAAAAATATCCCAAACGAGGCAACATCTGCTACTTTTTTTCAATATTAACTACTACTTTATTTACTAGAAGTTACGTGTTGAAGGAGATCTTTTTACAGGAGCCAGAGCGGACAGGACCAGCACAGCAGATGGGCGTCTCTGCCAAGGATTCCAGTAACAGCATTACTGGGCTGGAGGCAGGAATCGCTTGCTGAAACTCTATACCCAGATTGTAGAGGAAGCCTGGCAAGATGATCGCAATGGCTCCCGCTAGCCAAAAAAATAGCAGTTTGTAAGAATGGGCAATATCTATATAGTGGAGCAGAAAATATTACCATTTGAATTCTCCTCACTACAATCCCGAGCGCAGTTTCATTCTGCAGCTTCTCCCTCCCCTGCGCGACTGCTCACTGCGGCTGCTGTCTTCTGGATACTGCACGCTACTTTCCCTCCCTTATTTCTGTTTTTGAAATAAGCAGCACAGTTTTAGAAGATACACTGAAGAGGTAAACACCTTGCAAGTCGTGGATCAAAACCAAACAGAGTGCCTACCCATGCATACATGTATGTTTAATAAAAGAAAATTTTACTTGAAAACTACCTATTTATAAACTTTTTTCTTTTAATGAAAATAAAACCTCTGCTTGAAGATATTATTTTGGCGTATACAGGAACATGGCAAAGTAATACCCGGGGAGCCAGCATCTGCTACTCAAAACCTACTTCTGCATAGGGTGTACAGGGAGCTGATTTTAGTGGCTTAGCAGCAGCTCAATTGCTGCAAAATAAAGACAATCAATTAAGAAGCACAACAGAGAGAGGCCAATGCTTCTACTAACAGTATTTGCCATCAGGATCCGCGCCTGATGTTGCTCCCGCTGACCACAAGTGGGAGTTTTGCCGGTTTTGGCAGCAACAATATTCTAAATACAGAAAGGCAAAATAGGAATAATCTTCTTCCTAAAGGTGGAGAATATAGATAATAGATAATTTAAAAGGAATAGGCTTCAAATAAAAGAGGAAAAAGAAGAGTCCTTTCCACCTAGATAAGAAAATGTCAGGGCATCCACTTCTCTGCTGAGCATACAAACACAATTTAATGCAGCGTACCCTGGCTTCGATGGCTAGCACGCTTCTTATACCTTTGATAAAACAGAACTTCTTCAAAAGTTTGCACCTACAGTAAGCAATGGGGAGGGAGATTATTTAGTTCTCCCTCCTTTATTGCTAATATTTTTATTCTAGGTCTTGAAAAGGTTGCCTGAAGTCTCCACATCATTTTCATGGTAACAATAATTAATCTTTAGAATTTACACTTACTGTATCTAAACAGATATGCACTGTACTTGTTGCAGCTATCCCAGCCCGTGGGAACACTGATGACTGTGTACTTTCAAATGCATTCAGTTGGATCTCTAGATTCACAGATTTAACACACTGATTACTTTGTACAAGCTCAGCCTATCAGCCCACTTCAACTAACATTCCTGCCCTTGGGCATGTTTTAATATTCCAAAGCCTGGAACAACTTGAAACACAAATTTGTCCCCCCTAAACCGTACAGTGGTGTGTGATTCAGAACTTAAAAAGAGTTCCTTAAGCAACGGGAGATCCGGGTCCAAAATACTCAGGTGTGGTAATGCAATTACAGCCATTTGCATGAGCTTTAACAATTTTCAATCTGTACTGAATACAGTTTGTCCTTCATGGGTTTGTGAAAATAATTATATGCACATATTACAGTTCATCTTTATCGCCAGATCTCTTGGTAATAGGAATACTGAAGTTCTCCGTAATATTTGTTGTTGTTGAATACCACCACTGCATTGCTCCATTTTACACCACCCCTTCGTGGCGCTGCTTCTGACAGGAACTAACTGTGCTCTTCCAGGGGTCCAGAGAAGCTGACATTTGTCGTGCTACCAAATGTCAGCCAATAAAGCCATCCAAATTAATCTGCTGTCAAAGAGGCCCACATGTGCAACACTGGTCCCAAATGCTTTTAACTAAAACCAAAGGCTATTCCTCCTACTGTTGTAATTTAAAATACATGAGGCAGAAGATATTTTTACACCCAGATACCAGATATTTCCATATACCCCAAAACAAACATGCAGCAACCCAGTTTTACCACAAAATACAAGGAAGGGAGAAAAAAAAAAATTAATCTTACCCATTCTCCCTACCCTAAAGAACAAAGCTACAGATCCCATTAAATGATACAACAAATCATATCTTGCCCTGGATTATAGGTTTCATATTCATATTTTAGATTCCTGGTACCAATTATCTGTCTGTACTCTCAGTAAAAAATAACAAGGATGTTATAATTATCTACAAAAGAAATATTCAAACCGCTTCACCTTGTTTGCTTTGCAGGCAAATGGAAGTGCCCTACCATAGCTGGGTTTGTTTATCTTACTAACATTGATTCTCTAGCACTATCTTGACAACTAATGATGATTATGGTGACAACTGATCTCAACTGTTTTTAACGCCCACACTTCTTTAAGGTAATTTTCTTCTCAGAGTCTGATCTTATATTGTATTTGTATATAGAACCACAAAGTTGTATGGACAATTTCAGCTGGGCAGGTATTTAGCGTGCGCAGTGCCTGCTACTGCTCCTAAACGTACTTGCACAAATGCACCTTTCACCTTAACCTTAGCTATTTTCAAACCCTGTTCATGACACTGTGTCCTTGGCACGACTGCAGGCTCTATTAAACAACTCAAAAAAAAGACAATCTCCACAGTTCCCTGCAGCTACAAGTGCCTCCTCCTGCAGTGCTGTACTTCCCTGGGGTCAGAGAGGAGTTTCGATGCCTGGCACAGATCCGGGGAGCACTTCCAAAATACCTCTAACAATATCCTAAAGTTATTTGTGGCATCAGTCCAGGATCCCCTCCTTCCTTCCCACTTGCTGCCATCTTCATCACCCCCTGTTGTACCATCACAACTGCTTTGGAGGTGCAGTGTAAGCTGGACCTGTGAACCTGCTCGGGTTCCCGCTCCTGGCTGACCCCGAGGGGGAAAAGCACTTGTGACCTGGGTCGGCTCACCGCCCCAATCCACCCCAGCTCTGCCAGCATGACTCCAGCATGGACATGACAGGAAGGGCAGGAGCTTTTGGATGGACGAAAAGACAACGCCAGGGACACACAGCGAGGCTTCAAAGTCAGCTCAGGCTTCCCTGGGACGGTGCTGGTGCCTGCTCCCCCGGAGAGAGCAGTCCTGCCCTTCCCGGGCTGCTCTTCCTCCTCGCTGTGCCGGCCGCTGTGAGAGGGGACACAGAATTTGGGTCCCAGGGGACAGGGTAACTGCGATTATTTCTTTTGCAGGCTTCAAGATTTCCTGAAACAGCCTTATCTGAGAGATAAAGTGGCATCTCTGCGATTTATCAAAGCTGTTGAGCCTTGGGTCAGCACACAGACAGCCGAAACAGTCACACTTCAGCTCTCTTCTGCCCCACCAGTCCCTATGTCCCCTTCCACCTTGCACTTGTAGCAAAAATCCTTTCCCAGCATTTTCCAGCATCCCCAGGGCCCTCGGATTCACAGCCAGAGGGAAATGCTCGAGCTCCCTCTGCCTTCCCAGTGCCATCCTGAAGGCTCCACTGCACTGCCAAGGACTTGCTCACAGTTGGTGGCAGCGCTGGCTGAAGGACTGGCCGCAAACGCGTCCCCAACCTGACATTGCCCCCTGCGGCGCCCTTCAGGAGCCGGTGTGTGCAGATGGGGGTCTGCGCGGCTCAAACCCACCCCACAGCATGCAACAAATTAAACGTGTGAGCAGGAAGAAGCAGCCGGAGGAAGCTGGAAGCTTCAGCTTCTTGTTACTTCAAACAAGGGACCAAAGATCAATAAACCAAAGATGTCTTGGGGCACTACAGCACTTACCGCCAAAGATGGCCAAGGAAAAGGACGTGTCACTAAACAAACCCCGCAATGAGGTGCTACTTAGCTCAAAACAAGAACCAGCTTATAGCCTGAGGTAGGAGAGACAGCAAAACTCAGCCAGGAAGAACAGCACAGCTGAGAGCAAATGTTTTATGTGTCTCACGTTGTGTTAGCAGGAGATGGACAAAGACAGGAGAGCTCACCCGAAGCCACTTACCCGAACAATTATGCCCATGCGCTTGCTCTCGTAGGTGAAGGGGAAGATCTGGAGGATGGTGAAGTTCAGGATGTGGCCACCCGGTGTCCTCAGCTGCACGGAGGACTGGTCTCGGCCCACCAGCGTTAAACCCACGCTCTCGGTCCACTGTACCAGGGCCACCTGAGAGGAGAAGGCCATGGTGAGGGCAGCCAACCCACGCCATGCCTCCCCTGAGGGGACAGCGGGTGGGGGCTGCAAAGAAGTTCATTAGTTGTTAATGGTGCTGTAGAGTGATCTGTTCATATACGCAGGTGCTCCTATAGATAGCTCTTCCCAAAATTAGAAGCTTACTAACAGCATTTTCAGGGTTTGGGCAGCCCAGCTCCTGTCTGATTCCACTGCTCGGAGTCCTACACTCTCAACGGTCTCATGGTTGGTTCCCTGCCTTCAACTGCCACATCCTGAAGGACAACCCTTCCCCAAGGGCAGGCACAAAGGCCCTCCACCCAGGCCTGAGGTGCCCAAACCTCTGCTCGGGCACATCAGGTAAATCTCTTTACAAACACTTACTTTTTGAATGTGCTCTTTCCCAGCTTGCTGTTTATGGAATCGAGAATTCAAAACGATGCATTCACCCTGGATTTACAGTATCAAAGCCAGAAACGCTAATGCAGAGCACATTAAAAATTCATATTTAAAAAGCAAACAAACAAATGAGCTCTATGTTATACTCTGTTTGGTAGTAATTCATCAACAACTTTCAGCCCCTGTACTGATCAGCGAGATGGCTGAAGGTTGGCTCACAGACATGTCTTAGCAGAGAACCTCTTCTCCCCAAACATTAATACAAACAAAACAAAAACCCCAAACAAACCCCAGATTTTTAAAGGCACACACCAGAACTCAATTAAATGAACTTTTGTAGGTATCATTTTGATTGTAGCTTCTAGTATTTAAGGACTTACAACTCCGAATTCTTTACAGGCTTTCACTAGATGACAACCAGAGTCATGACAGAAGACCAACACTTTTATTTCACTTCCCTGACGATGCCCCAGAATCCCCACCTCAGCTGACACATCCATCTAAGATTGAGCCTGCTGAGATACGGGGGTTTAACTCTAGAAGCTGTCTTGGCAGTAATGGATGGGAGCAGCAGCTGACATGAGCCCATATATCACTGGCCTCCAGAAAGGATCAAGGGGTACTTTCTCCAAACAGACACGAAATACTCTAAGTATTTTACAGTGACATTTTCAAAGGCATGAGAGTGCTGGGGACACGGCTGCTGCTGACTTGAAGGTTAATTATCCCTTGTGCCTTTCAGGTTCTGCCTTTACTGCCTTAAGTGACCACAAATGCCTTAGACAAAAATGGAATTTATTTTGGGAAATCACATACATGAGATACAGATAAAAATGGAACCTATAAATACTTGCATTGAGTCAAGATTTTACTAGATTAATTAATACAACTGGGTCTAACTGGAGAATCTTATGTTAACTCAGCTCCCTTTCATCCACAATTAGGCTTAAAAGACAACCTAAAATAAACTTTTCCTTTCATAAAGTAGTCTTAAATCACCAGATAAAAAAAAAATTAGTTGAGTTGGCTTTGTCTTGAAAGACCTTTAAATCAATTTGAATCAATATTTGTTTTAATATTAGCAAGTTTTTGCAGGCTTACTCACAAAGATTACAACAACTCAAAGGCTCTTTCAAGCTTATCTTTTTCAAAAGTTTCTTCAAGCCATCCTTAGTGCATTAAAGTGTGCAGTTAGATAATCCTCCTAGCAGTCTCCCGGAGCAGAGATGGAGCTTGGCTTTCTAATACCCTGGTTAATAAATAATTATCAAGAATTTTTTCCCAGCACGATGTTACACGATGTTCAGCGTGCGCAGCACTGGCTGTTGATTTCTCCACGTTGGTAACCTGTAAATGTCTGGAGATACAAATCTCTGCTCCCCGCTCAGCCCATTAAAGCATCTCCTTTGCGACTTTCTTTCACAGACACCTCCTCCCTCCTTCCCTGCCAGCTTCTCCCTTAAACCCTATGTCAGGAAGCATTTAAACCTCCCGAAAGAAAAGCCTCGTGCAGAGGAACAAACGGATGAGCAGCACGTCAAGAGGCGCTATGTCGTGTACACTGCACGCTTCAAACTAACTGCACTGCATTGCGCGAGGCCAGTCATTTCGGCTGGCCCCGAGACCACAAAAAGGTATGTCAACAGAAGGGGAAGAATAATGAAAGAAATCCCCCTTTCCCGTGCTGCTGTGGAGCAGGCGTGGGTCCTGTCAGCCCTTAATGGCCCTCCAGGTGAACCACATTCAGCACCGGACGGGAAGTGGGGTTGACCCCTTTGAACAGGCCACTTCCCAGCCTCTATAGTACTTAATGAATAATTACTGAGAGGGAAAGTGATATAATTTTGAAGTGTTCCTATCAGATGTACTAAAAGCATTGAAATTACCGTCCCCATTCAATAGGCAGCACAACCAGCCTCTGGGAAGTGCCGCGGCACCGGTGGACAACACAAAGCGCTGATGGCTCTCGGGCAGGGTCTGGGCACCCCGGGACGGGGACCGTGCCCCCGGCTCGGTGCCAGACAGAAGAGGTTGACTCTGCACCACGCAAACAGTAACTGGAGGTGCTCTCAGTCACAGTGACAACATGAGAAACATTCAAGATGCAAAATTACATTTACAGCTTAAATCGAGGAGATCTTCGCAGGCTTGAAACTCCTCATACACCTTCAAGAGAGCCCATGCGCAGTGGTGAGGAGAAATCAATAAAGCCCCTGACCGCACTCCAGGAGTTTGTGGCTCCGTCCGGGCCAAGTCAGAGACAGAACTGAGCACTACAAAGCAGAGCAGCTACAGCAGCTCGGCACACTATCCCCCAAACTTTGCTCTTGCCGACAATTAAATTACCCAAGCCACCACTGAAGTGGGTATCAACTAATAAATTTCATCCTAAAGAGACAAATCGATCCTTCTGTGCTCTGAGTTGCTCTACAAACGTCCCATTTAGGGTTGCCCGGGCAGACAGACAACAGGCAGAAACCAATTGATCGGTGCCCCCTTTCATGTCCTGGCAGCTGTGGTGGGCTGTCAGGGTTAAAGACTGTTTGCCCAGGAATCCCAGGCACTCTTATCTCTGATCAGATTATATCTGTTTCATTTCCCCTGTTAGTTACTGTATGGCTACAACTGACACGCTTGCAGAGCCCCAAGGCTGTAACCGATATCTGAATAAAGATACTTCAAGACTTCTAAATGGCAGTGTGCACAGGAAACAAATTTAGGAAATCCTGCTTTCTGTTACAGGAAATGAATCCTATGCCAACTGGTAGAAATTACCCTTGCTGTTAAAGTAAAGAGAATACAAGTTTTTGTACTCATTTCATAAACTGACCTTCCCTGCCATGGCAATATTTTATTGATATAGGATTTCAAAGGCTGGCTTTAACAGGAGTCCAAAGCCATTCCCCTACAGGGAATGTTATTTAACAGCATCACTCTTTCCTCAAGGACTCGACTTGTGCTGATCCTGCGTTTTGTACCATCTAGTATGACATACACAGAGCATGTCTAAACGATATTTGTATATCTAAGACCTATAGACAAGGTTTCCTCAGTGCAGCAAAGCATATCTGATTTCTGAACCCACTGTAATTCTCTACTTAAGACACCACAAGAAAGGAAAAAAGAATTTAAACAATAATCTTGGGAGGATTAGTTATCATGCTACAGTAAAACAAACAAACAATAATCCCTTGGGTATTTGAGACAAATTGCTGCATAAATATTTTAAAGACAAAACAGTATAAAGTGAAAAAGCAAAAGAAAAATCACTGACTTCACTATATACCACAGTATATATGTAAATAAACACAGGATCTGTGCAAAAATAGCCAGTAAACACTTTAGGAAAAAAAAAATATCTTAAATGCAGATCATAAAAATTCCCATCTGGAAATAATTCCGAACTTGTTTCAATCTAAAGGCAGTTGATTTCTGTAAGCTGTCTTTACAGGGCAGCGCAACACATTAGAGGAGAAAAGCAAGTAAGCAAAACACTGACCTAGATTATGCGGTGGGAGAGGACACACAGGCACACTGCTCACCGGCTCCAAGGCCAGGGAGGAGTAAGTGCTTGTTGCCACTGTAGGCACATCAGTGGAGGAGGGGGGAAAAAAGCAAAGATGCAGCTTTTGTATAATACAGACACATTATATGAAATGAATGAATTGCCTACTTAAGAAGAAAAACACTACAGGGAATACCTTGAATGTACTTGAAATGTAGACACTAACTCTGCACGTCAGTCTTTTACTAATACATCCAACAATTACAAAGTCCTCACGTAGCCGGGCTAACGAATAAATTTATTTCTTTGCAAACAATTTCTCGCCTCTAACAATGAGGAAAGCCAGCTTCTCTTGTGATGTCAAAGGTGAAAAAGTTATTATCAGAGGCAAATCTGTTTTATTTGGGGCAATAAATGGAAGAATGCTTCAAATGTAGTCGAATGGATGATATGATCTCATGCCGTCAGTAGGATTCTTGTGGGAAGTTTCAAACTTCAGTCTCTTTCAATGGCACAGAGCAAGCGTAATTGTACAAATTAATAGAAAGCAAATTGTTTTACCTTGGTTGCACTAAATACGATGTATCCAAGAAGCATAACCAATACATGAAACCATATTTTATTCCTCCTGTCTTTGTCACAGAACACTCTAATTAGGTGTTCCAAGTTTTGCGGAGGGTGGCAAAGAGCACTTTAATCTTATGTCCTGTATCGAACCCAATCTCTCGAGTGTTCAGTAAAAGTTTCCAGCGAGTCTCTGGAGAGCTGCTAAGTTCCTCTCTCCTGTACCGTGCTGTGCAGCCCCGGCTGGACCGGGTGCTGGCAGAGAACTGGCAGGGCACAGCGTTACTTCGAGACAAACTCCCGTGCACTTCACTCACTCTGCAGAATTAACTCGGGCTGCGGGTCTGTCCCGTCTGCATGGGAAGGGACATGTCCCGGCTTAACAGTGCCACCCAGCGTGACCTACAACTTTTCACTTGGTCTGGAAGTTCGAACACCTTGCAGATCAGGGACCAGCTGACTTGTGGGAGTGCTCTAACCCCCTCTCACAAGTTGGCCCCCTCCAAAACAAGACAAAATTGCCTATAATTTACCAAACATGGTCAGAGGGATTCATGGCATTGAACTGCAAAATGTACCCTGGACAAAAAGTGCAGAAAATGAGCAAAATTCTGCGATGCAGAGGCTGATACAACAGCCAAATACTAGTGACCATGTAGCTCTGTAGCTTTAGGCAGATTTGGCTGAAGTATATCAGCTGAGAGGGCACTTATGGTCTATTCATGGGTTATCAGTGCAAGAAATGCATTAAAATATTATCCCCTTCACTGGATTGGAGTACTTTCACCAAACAATTTTTCTTTTTTTTCTGCAACAAGCAAGGTCATATTTATGTTTTTATACACCCAAATGGATACTGACCTCATCAGGACTGGAGGCCTGGTACACCCTGCACGAGTCCTCGTAGTGTCTCTCAGCTTCAGCCTGGTCCGTCACCCCGTTGGACTCATACACCGGCGTCACGTTGTGGCACAGTGCGATTGCCTTCACCGCCTCGTGCACTCGGCTGCTCATGGTTTTACGCACCTTGGTGGCTAAGGTAAGCCCCTTCACAGCAGGTGGGTCCTGAGATTGCTTATAAAAAAAGGAAATAGAATAAAGTCTTATTGCAGACAAAAAAATAATTAAGTTTTTACATCAGTGAAGACCATCTATGTAGCAGCTGTGCAGAGTCTTGTGTCCCCAGGAATGAGATGCACTCTTCATACACCTTAACTCAGCCCATCGCTGGGAACACACCCCAGTGTAATGCAACTTCTTTGCCATTGTTACTGGTGGAGTAAAGTGCCCCAAAAGATTTACCGAAGTTTTTGGAACAGCACATTAAGAGAAAGATCCTTTGTTGCAGATCCACCAAACACCGACTGGTAAAAGACCAAAATCAGAAGACTCAGTGAAGCCACTTTTTGCTCCACAAAAGACCAGAGGCTTTGAAAATTGAGAGTCAATAGGGTTTCACGTGCAAAAGAATATAATTGCCAAAAACAGAAAACAGATGACTCGTATGGACCTAGAAAATCTTAATTACATTCATTTAATTTTTAATACTATTTTTAGGATCAGAATGGGAGTCTTCAGATAATTGCACAATTACTAAATTATCCTGGTTGAAGAAGGGACACACAGTGATCTAGTTTCCTGCTCTGTTAACCTTTAGTGTCAAAAGGACAAAAGTTTCACTTCCAGGTCAAAGGCCACAACATGGTAAAAATAAGAGCAAAGAATAAGAACTACAGTTCAAAATGAATCATTGCCAGCAAATGCTTCTCATTATAAGGAATCTCACTCGGTAATGATAAACGTTTTATGAGACACATCCTTTAGCAGTGTAATTCCACATGCTGTTTTCCACACTCGAGTGATTAGGACACGTAAGATCTTCAAATTTAACACTGCTGCTCATCAGCACTGTTGCAACAGGCTTTAACCAAATCAAACACCAGCAAACCCCCAGCTGAAGCGCATTTAGAGTGACATGTAGCACTGGTCACATACTGGACTACTCACAGTCACCAAAAGGTTCTTGACAAATATTGAATACTTTGGCAAATAATTAACCAGTAGTCAAGTTTTCTCTGGAGATTGCGTACAAAACGAGGGCAGATAGATCTGAAGTCTGGGGTTTTTTTGGTTTTGGTTGTTTGTTGTTTTTTTTAAAGTACAGTTGAGTCATTTAAGGGTCTCAACCGCAAGAGAAGAACCAGATGCTAAGAAGGCTGTGAAAGCAGAGGAGGGAAAGACAGAGATAGCTAGAGGAGTTACAAGTTACCTGAGACACGTGCCAATGAAAAAGATAATGACTCAAAATGCCAGGTATTTACCAACTGTCATATGCTTAGTTAAAAGCACATTGTAGTCTGCCCAGGGAAAAGCTACGCCACCAAACAGATCAGCGAGGTCAAGGAAACCTGCTGTGCGTCTTTACCACCATGAACAAAATCCAAAAATAAAAATCCTATTTACAGTACATAGTGCCCTTTTCCAGACAAGAATGTTGGCTTCATGTTTCACTTTGTGGGGGGTATAGAAAGAGCACTTCAGTCTAAAAATCTCTCGAGCAAAGCAAAAACAATGTGACATGAAAAACCCAGTTCACTGCATTGGGTGTGCACACCCAAATAAAAGCACATGCACTTCGAGAACTACTTCTGAGGTTTCTGTAGGAATGAAGCAATTCCACAACTACTGAGAAATGAAAACGCTTGACATGCAACACAGGAGTAGTAACACATCACTAAAATCTGCAGATTGCATCTGTGGAATCACTCTTCATAAAAGAAAAAAAAAAATCTAATTGTCAGCAAGTCACCAAAAAAGTTATATCTAGCTGCAGTTGAGAGAATGGTTATTAACAGAAAAGTAAAATAACGCTTCCATGATTATGTAATTAGTGACAATTCTTAAGTCTTAAATCTTAAAGTACCACTCAGAGGGGTGGCTGGAACATCAGCCACTGACAGCTGATTTTTTTTTTTTTTTTTAAAAGGTAGTAGTATTCTTAAGTAAAACCTCATCCTTTGTTTTATGAAGGAAGTGCATGTATTTATATGAACTTTCAATTCATAAGCATCTTGTCCATGGTAACACCCTAATGAATACAGTTTGCTGACCCAGACAAGTCACACGGCATTACCTGGTTATCATACAAAACTGAAATAAAAGTCTAAGAATAGAAACGAAGGCTTTTTAGATGCTGGCTCATCCTGTGACACTGAAAGAGGAATGCAAGGGAGAGACTTCCAAAAACAGGATTTTCCTGTTCTATACTTCACATACTGACTTTGCTGCCTTCTTTAGGTGTAGACAGCTCT
This sequence comes from Anarhynchus alexandrinus, assembly GCA_008711295.1. Lineage (NCBI taxonomy): Eukaryota > Metazoa > Chordata > Aves > Charadriiformes > Charadriidae > Anarhynchus > Anarhynchus alexandrinus. The sequence continues at coordinate 2,909,160 of VUYV01000044.1, forward strand.
CAAAGCAGGTATCAGTGATGCACCATACAAGATCATTGGTGCGTTACTGAAAGAATCCCACTTTTACCATCTTCTTTTTTAACCATCAGGACTAAACCAGCGATACTGGTACACTGTTCTCTGCTACTGCTCACTGAGTACCGATGGCTCCTCTTCCTTTTTTATTGCCCCAGTACACAATATTTCAAACAGCAACTTAATCCACTAAATATTACCCAGAGCCAATTTTTCAATGAAGCAAACACTGTGGTTGCTGTAAATGGTGAATATCTAAATAAAAGTATGTTATTTTACAATCAGACCTCAGCAGCAAGACACGGGCACATACACGCACTTACACTTACAGATCCATGCATGTGCTGTGGCAGTTAAAGACTGGTGGATGTGAAACAGTCTACGAATGCAATAAAAGATCATGATAGTATTTATGTATTAAGCATCCAATGACCTTCAGAGTTTTCCAAAAAGTTAATAGGCAGATTCTTGCCACACTAATTCACCATTAGCCCAGTAACCCTGAAAACTGTTTTGTGAAGAAAGAGTTAAGTAATGCAATTTAATTCTACCTGCGTGTATATACTGAATATGTGGCTCTGCACTTCATCCATGGAGTCCAGGCCGTAAGCTACCGTCCCCAGGTGAAGTCGCTTGAAGACCATCTCGTTCTGTGTAAGAGTTCCTGTAACAGAAGCAGCACCAGACTTGGAGCGGGCACTAAGACGCCTATTCCCCAGCACACGTTCTGGTCCTTGCTCTATCCCAAATCCAAGAGAAACTAGCCCAGAAGTTGAATCAGTCACTGTACCAGGCTCAGGTCAGCAAAAAAGACAATATTAACAAACCTGAGAGCTGATCCTCCCAGGAAGGAGTGATGCACATTACCATGCCAGTAAACAAGAATGAGATTATTCACCCCAAAGTCAATGACCGTAAGAGCTGCAGGAATAATTCTGGTTCTGTTGGAACCATAGACAACTTTTGGAAACAGCTTCAGTGGGACCAGGATTTTATGTCAGACCGAGCTTTTCATTACAGCTTAGGTGTTCTGAATTCAAGCTCAACTTTAAAAGTGTAAAAGAACAGCAGCAGACTGATGGTACGTTTCTGGCTATGTGTGTACGCAATCTTCATCTAGCTTTGAAAACTAACTCTAAAAAGTTGTTTTTAGTTTTATTTTTACCCTTAGCTTTTGGTTTAATAGCACACTAAGTGTTTCTTTGAAGTAGCATAATAGTCCTATCCTATCTTACTTATAGTGCGTTCAGAACAAAAAAAAAAATGTTTTTTTATTTTTCAAATCATATCAAAGTGACAGGAAATGCATATTTCTTCTAGTCCAAAGAAATCATACATTATACTCTCTGGCTGGCCAAAAATGTAACGCAATCCAAACAACAACATGCCATGACTCAAAACTGTATTTTCTACACAGATACCTGTTTTGTCTGTAAGCAAATAGGATATCCTCCCCAGCTGCTCAGGAATAGTGCTGGACCGAACCACAGTCCCGGGGATTTTGGAATCTCTGCGGATCACCCAGCTGTAGACAATTTTCCCCATGTCCAGATTCACACGTAAACTATGCAGGAGGAAGGGGAAAAAGAAAAAGAAGATGTATCTCCAGTTAAACTTTGGAAAAAAAAAAAATCATTGTGAACTGCCACAGCGCACTGAAACGACATGTCGCCCACGCTGAACTGGAGCTGACAGGGAGGGTGTGTTGGGAGAAGTATATTCAAAGTCAGTGGTCAGGTGGCAAATGGGGGGGAGGACTGCGCATTGCTGCAGTGGTACTGTAATTCAAAGATAGACGATAAAATTATGTTGAGAAGAACAGATATAATTTGAGGGGAAGATGGACGCAGACAAGTAAGGACAGCGTGATTGATATGTGGACAGCAGGTTAAAAATGGAACTGAAATGAATCCCAGACCTACACCAAAAGTAACAATCTACTTATTAATATAGTGCAATTAAATATTAAAGTTTCAGTCCCCTCCAAAAGGTGATTGGGTCCTATTACACTACATGCTGTATAAATATCTCTCCTTTTCCATTTTTTGCTCTGCTTTTATCAAAGTAACCAGTCAGCCTGAACACTGAGAGAAAGGGCCTTAAATGACTAATCCACAGTCATTCGAGTCAGTGAACGGGTGAATATGCTAAACAAATTCAGCAGAAACAACAAAGCAATTCTTATGTTTGAACAGTAATTTGATTTCTATTTCTACATTTGCTTACTTGTCAAATGAGGAATAGGTAAGTTTACGTGCTTGTTCGTACTAGAAGCATGGAGGAGAATGCAAAGGAAACAGTATTTTGCTGGGAAGAATTAGCAGTTGCCTTACCTAATGGGAATGATATTTGAGAACAGAAGGAGAAATCTTATGATCTGAAGATACCAACGGCCAGCAAAGTGCTGAAGGGCCACCATGACAAGTGAGACCACCACAAGAGCCCCAAACAGGATCTTGGTAAGACAGTTCACTTCCAAATCAAAGAGACCAATCTAAAGAAATAAAGACATTTCAAACACACAAGAGAAGGTGTTAGCTCAATGTAATATTCACAAAGGGAATCAACTGCCATTTCCAAAGAACCATTCTCCACTAGTCAACTTCTTCTCTTTTAAAACACTACAAACATATTTAAATTTATAAGCAGTATTGTTGCCAGCTTATTTAATAAGACTTCCATCCTTTGGAAGCTAAGCAATGCATGAAGAGGTGTGAGAGGACTCACACTGCCAAAATCTGCGCACTATACAAACAACCCTGCATCTTTTCTTAGCTTTGCTATATTAGAAGAATGCAGCAAAATAAGCTTTCCTATTCTAACTGGGACTATCTCATTATAACCATATAAAATAACGGTTTTACCAATACTAAAAAAGTAAGAAGACAGTAAGTACAACAGGACCAAAAAAAATAAGGAGAAATAGGTTCTGCTATGGTAGCTATCTTAAATCATAGGCTGGAAGACAGGAATCATTATTTCTATGAGGTTGTCCCTATAGTGTGTATGCATAGCATTTGGAAGGATTTTCTTTAAAAAAAAAAAAAACACAACAAGACAACAATAAATTTCTGCCCCTTTTTATTTACTATAAGACTGCTTCCTTACCATACCTTACTTCTTGGGTTTGAAGTATTCATCACACTGCGCAGTTCCCTTCCGGTGTAGAGGACAACTCCCACAACAGTACCTAAACAAAACAGAGCATGCATCAGCTGAAGAAAAACAACCTCCGTTTGTTTTCTCTATAAAAATACTTGTTGCATCCAAAGGCTTGACAGTCGTAAAAGATTTTTAGCAGGCTAATTTCAGAAGCAACAGCAACCAGAAATTAAAAGAGCCGGTTCCTGAAATACAAACTCTATGAAAACACAGACTTTGAACAGAAGACATGCCACAAAAAGGCAGTAAGTCTTCAACCACACTGCCCATATGGTTGGACTTGATGGAGCACCACAGACTGCATCAACTAACGTGCATGGGAAGTGGAGTCATCTGCTTTGCTCTCTCAACTTTCTCTGACCCCCTTTTGATGTCAGTTGTCTCTCCCCACTATAAATAAAAGTTGCTAAGAATGGAAGATTTCTTGGGTTTCCTCCCACCACTCTGAGTCCCACTTAGGAGTAGGTAAATTCATCTTACACCAGATAGTGGTCCTTCATTGTGTGTCAAAATCAAATCAGTGCTCTGGGCTACGATTCTTTATTGGTGAAGGTTGCCAAAATCAGAGTAAAACCAATGAATTCCAACAGCTTTCAAAGACAGAATTGCCTTATTTTAAAATCTACAGTTTACTGCAAGTATTTGCCTAATTGCTGTTCCCACCAAAATACGAATCATACCAACTCCTACCTTACTGTAACAGATGGAGCTGCTGGGAGCCCATCAGTGTATTTTAATGCTCTGTCCCACAGTTTCTAAAGAGCTGAGAGCAACAAAGTTCTCCCTTTTCTTCTCATAGAAACAGAATAGAGTTTAGCACCATAAATTACAGGTTTTCTACAGATTTCTCTTAAAGACTTTGCAAAAAGCCATAAAGAAAAAGATATCTACCATCAAGAGATTAAAAGTTGCTATTGCCAAAGTCTGATTTTTTACTAGAAAATTTTAGGAGTCTGTAAAAATGGAGAAAAACACCACCAAAAAAACAAAGCACCACTGCAAATACATTGCTATTTTATACTCTGCTATTCCCCTGCTCCTATTAATGATCAAAGTTTTAACACAATGCAAGTGAATTATTTTTAAATTAGACTGATTCAAAAGAGGTGGTTTCTAAAAATATGCTGGGAAACATTCCTTTAAAAAAAAACAAACCGAAAAACAACAACAAATCTCTGGAGCCAGATGGCAGGTGGTGGTAAGATCATCACAATTCAAATCAGCAGATGGCACAGCTACTCCAAATCAACTGCAAACAGTCAGAGTCAGACCCGTTCCTACTAGAGCAGATGGAGAAAGCCACATAGCTCTACTTCATCTTACAAGCAAAGGCTGCCCCAGTGAGATGGCATCACCACAACTTGACAGCTTTCACTTAAAGAAGAAAAATAATATCCCCATTTTTTTCATAACAGAAATAACTTACAACATGCTATTTGTTATTGCCATGGAGAAACAAAACTGAGTATTATATTGATCAAGTCAGTCAAAACGATGGGAAGAACCTGCCAAGACCAGAACACAGCTTGAAGGCACACTGGTATGTACGAAAAGTGTTTCTGATTGTTTTATGGCCATTCAAAACAGACTCAACTGCACAAACCATTTGAAATTATGAACACATTTGCAAATGTTAATAGGAATAACTGAACTCAAAAGATGTCTATCTACAAATAACTTTGTTCACATTCAGAAGGGAGGACTGGATTCAGACACTATGTTCACTTGGGCAGAGAGGTCACTGCGTGCCTCGATACAGGCACCGAAACCACCCGGGACTTCTACACAGCACCGCAGTAGCGACCAGGCGGAGCAGAGTGTGCGCTGTGTCCTCCTTTGGGGAAAAATGTCTGCACCCACGCGTGTACTGCGCACAGCAGAGGAAGAGCTTTTACCCGCAGCAGGCACTGGCTGTGAGTGTGCCGAGGGCACGACAGTATTTCCCTCTGACTTCAGTAGGACTTTTCTCTGTAACATACCCCCGTGTTAGGCTCGGCCACGGCAGCGGGAGATCTGCAGCAGTTCAAGAGCTGGTACAAATTAAAGCTTCGATACAAGAGGCAAGAAAGCCCCCCCAGGAAAGCGTGCTGCGGGGAGAGGAGCCATACGGGACAGAATCACAAGGAAAATGGCTTTCCATTTCTCCATTTATTTTGTTCAAAAGCAGAATGAGCTGAGACTCCTGCGTTCAGTAGCTGATGGGTATTTGAAGCTGCCAGGCTGACCGCATGTGTCTACACTCAGAGGGAAGGAACTCAGGTTACCTACTGCATGGCAATTACTAATCTATAAACATAATTTACTTGATTAAATTATATTTGGACAATGTTTTTTACGATCCCTTGGTCACAACACTGTGACAACAGTGTAATACATCTCAAAGATGAGTGAGAGCAGGATTAGAGAGGAACATACAGGAATAAGATTTATTCACTGTTTTCTGCTTTTAAAAGAGCAAATCAAAATCTTCTCAGTGCTTCAGAGAAAAAAAAAAAATCTTCTGAAGTTCATGTTCCTTCCCATTATTATTCATTTCATGTACGCCTAGGTACCACACTTGAAGTCTCTCCATTCAACAACTTCAATCCCAGAACAGAATTTCACTCTCCTCCAGCTACCGCCCTGCAAACCTGGCAAGCACACCGGACAGGAGAGGAACGTGGCTTTTACTTTGACAAGCCTCTACAAGAGGGCATTGATTAATCTCAGGCCTTGGGAGTTTATCATATATATAAACCAAAATCTGTCAAAGAATTTATTTTTTTCCTTTTTGAAAGTATGTAAGATGAACCCAATGGAAGCACTTACCTGAAAATCTTTCATCTTAGCTTCTGTTACCAGAATCTATTTGACACCATTTCTGTTACAGATTAGGATGTCAATGCAGAGAGCAATTAAGTGCTATTCTGGTCCTAGATGCTAAAGAAGTGCCCAAAGGCCACTCCAATTCTTTCTCATCTAGGAATGTCCAAGAGGCAATTAGACGTCAGCTCAGCTCCCTAGAGGTGTTAGGACAAGCGGGAAACCTCATTCCAACTGCTAATTTCTCCAACTGACAGAGATTATTATTCCATTACAAAAAGACCTCTAAAAATTGTTAACATATTCCCTTAAAAAAAAATTACACGTGCCTCCATCTTACCTGATGCAATCACTGTGCTGGCCCATAGGGTGTTTTCTATGCTTAAACTTTCATTCACTGGAGGGTCACTGTCCTCCTACAACAAGACAAAAACCAAACAAACTTGTCAGTAGTGTAAAAGGCCAGTGGATGACAGAGTTACACAGAGGTGTTTGGAGAGGGATGCTCAGAGTGTGGGTAGAGGGCTTCTTGATAAGATGGAGGATTTTCATAAACCCAAGTAAATCTCTGGTTGGGTTCAGAACATGAGCACTTCGTTTCAGTGGAGCAGAAGGGCTAGGGGAAAAAAAAAATCTATTAAGATACCTCTGCCTGCTGAAGTCCCCCAGGAATCATAAATGAGAAAGGGATTTGTCAGCAGCTCTCCAGGGACTACAGGAAAACGTTCCCTCACTTGGCTCATACGGATTAATAGCATTTCTTCTACTGTAAGATCTCACTGAGAACCTGTTTGGACTGCTCAGCGATGCCTGGAAAGTTGTCTGATACACACCAGAGAACAGTTACAGGAAAGCGGGATTCCTCTTAGGCACCAAAAGATTTTTTGTACACAATTGTACCTTTGCATGAGAAAGAAAATTAATGTCTGTGCAGGTTTTACACAAGAACTGCCTCCTCAAGCCACTCCTCTTCCATGCCAGCGCTATTAAACCAGATTAAACCGTGCCACATAAAGATAAAAGGGGAAAATGTACAATTTTGAATTAAAATACCAGCAGACAACTTCTAAAAAGCTGTAACTATCTCCTATTTGTTACAAAACCATTTGTGCTCGGAAAGCTCCCCAAGGGCATTAGATGAATCTCTCAAAATTTTCATAATCCCACTGAGAGAAAAAAAAACCCCAACCTTTTGCCCCAAGTAGGCAATGCATCTTCCCAACAAGTCAAAAGATATAGATATTTTGAATGGTGATATTTCACAGTGGCTGAGTTGCTGCTCTCTGAAATAGGGGGCAGATATAACAGTTCACATAGGTTGCATGCAATTGAAGGCAAAACCCCAAACGATTCAGAATTAAGACTGTTATCACCTGATCTAGCTAAGATCCCCTGTCTTTTCACAGTTAAAGGATTTCAATCCTACAGAGTCCACGGTGGTCCAGATTTCCTTCTGAACAGGCACCAGGAATATGTACCTACCAATCTCTGTCTGAATGTTCTGGTCTAATACCTTCAGAGTGAGGGCCTTAATCCCAAACAGCCTATGATATTGTCTCCAAGTCAAAGCTACAATAACCATATTTTTGTTTCAGATTCGTTTCATAGATTTTTATGAAGGAAAAAAAAAAGAAAAAGAAAGAAAGAAGAGACAAGGAATGGCAAGACAGACTTCACTATTTCTCCTGAAAAACCCTGGCATCCTGGTAGCGTTCAGCAGGCTTGCATAGCAAACACTACATATATGATTTCAAGCATATGTCGGCAAGACTCACCCTTGTGAAGGTCCCCACGAAGTTATGTATATCAATATTGGGTTCTTCTGCATATACATAGGATCGGATTTGCAGGAGGTCCTATAAAACAGACATGTTTTGGCAGACAGTTAGACAACCTCATTTTAATAATGTACAAATGTTTCTACCAAAATACTTTGACCAAGAGTTACTTATCAAGTTAATTACTAAATTGTGTTACTTACTGGAGCCCAACTGTCTAAGAGAAAATTGGCGTACCAGCTTCACTAAAGAGTACTTATTGAACTGATACCCGAGAGACTCCTGGGAGTTACTTAAGTGTTGGTGCCCCATAAAAGAAATTTCAGCCTGAATAATCAACACAACATAAGACACAACACTTCGTAGCAAAGAAGGTTTGGACTAGTCTTCCAAGGCAACCAAGGAACACCCTATCACTCAATATTTAGTTCAGGATGTCAGTGTCACGAGGAACAGTTCTGTGGGGACAAGAAGATACGTCAATTCTGTGCAGTGTTTTCACTGCTGACTCCTACACACGCACGACCTATTCACTCCATGGAGAGAATGCCTTGCCTCAAAGCCTTTGTATAAAATAAACTTCTTGCACTTTTTACAGAAAGAACAACAATAAAGTGGGTACTCTGATCCCCCCTTTGTTTTTGGGTTTTTGTTTTGTTTTTAAAAAAAAAACAAAACAAAACAAAAAAAACCCCAAAAAACTACACTAACCACTTTAGCCAGAGATTTTGGGAAACAGCATGTTTGATGGAGGTTATATACCTATTTCAGATCATACAGTAGAGCTTCCATGGTGGCACTCCTTCTTTCATAAAGGCGAGCAATGAAAACTTAACAGCCTCTAAAGCCATTTCATGAAAACGCATGAACTGTGCCTCTGAACGTACTGCAGTGCAAGGAACGAAAGGGAGCATTTCAGAAGTACCACGACCAGGGGTGCCTACCCTGCAACGAGACCTACCCTGCAGTGAGTTAATGCAATGGTCTCTGGAGAGGAAAGAGAAAATAGGAGCATCCTACCATTAGCCACCTCCTGCTGCACGGTCATTCTCTAGCTGCCAAGCCCAGTGCCCATCTGCACAGCTTTGTGGTGACAGCCACGCGGCACAGAGACCCCCAGCTTCACCTCACCTGAAATCCTGCCTGCAGCTCGGGAAGAGCTGGTTTGGCCTTATATTCTCTGTTGCCAACACTAATCTGTAGCATGCACTGAGCCCTGGGCAGAGCAATGCTGCAGTAACCTGTTTCTTAAAAGAGCCCATTAACAGAAGCACCTGAACATTTTTCGGGTAAGACAGGTATGCGTGTTTACCAAGTAGGGTATTTTGTAGGAAGGCAGCTTACAGAAGCAGTTGGCAGCCTCTGAGTACAGGTAACAGGCAGCCGCAACTTCCAGTCGGTCTCACCATCCAGCTGGTCGGTGCGAAGGAAGCAAGACCCTGTGGATTTTCAACACCAGTCAGTGCTCTTTCCAGAGCTGTCTTAGGTACATCTATAACTCATGAAATGGCTTCGTATCTAGGACACCCTTCTTTCTTTGAAAACAGTATTTAATTTCAAGTAACATTTGCTAATAACGTAAGAATTGTATTCTTGCATCACACATTCATTTCCTTCCACTAGTCCAGAATACAGTGAGACTCTGCACTGTATCTTTAAGACGTTTGAAATATTCTCATTAGTCTTTATGTTTTCTAATCCTTCTGATCAAACGTTTCCTTATCCCACACTTCACAAACCTGAATGGCAAGTAAAATGATTTACATCTAAACCACAAACTGTTATGCAACCAGATTGATTTACCCTGGATCAAACCCCCTACGTCCTTTGATTAGCAAACAAAAACAGAGTATAACATCCCGAGAAGTGGCGGTCCATAAAAGCATTTGCATTCTCCGTCTCTCTAAAATTTTACTATTATCTACTTCTTCCACATTTCCAAAAGATAATTTTCTCTAAACAACCAGTGAAAGGTTAATGGCTATTTTGACAATTGGTTCCAGATGTTTACCATTCTTCTCCGACGTCCTCAGGAAGATCATGTCAGCAGGGACCCGCTGGTTCTGTTCGGAGAAGAAAGGCCATTATTGTGCGTACACCCCTGCACGCGTGTGCAGCCGCCCTCCACAGCCCCGCCGTGACAAGCAAAGGGGGTATGGAGGAGAAAGAGGATTTCTTTGTCAAACTGAAGCTTGATATTCAGTTTGCTTTGAATCCTAAACTCACTTCCCTGCAGAATTCCAAGTGCAGAATAATAACTGGTGCCAGCTCCCACTGATCAGACCCACCAGCTAGGTTTACAAAAGGGCTAGTGAGTAATTCTAGAAGTATGAAGAAATTTTAAACTAATGCTGGTTTCCTTTCAAGAAGTCCCATGCCAGAAGAAAGCATGTATCTGGAATCTACAGCTGCCACTTTTCCTCTTTTTTGTTCGGAGTTATTTTCATAGTAATGGTTTTAGAGGTCATAGCTGCTTGCACAGAGTGTGTGGGAAAAAAAAATAAGTCAGTGGATAAAAAAAAAATCACACATAAACTTGTAAAAAGGGGGAAATATACCTATACATACCAGTGCCTGCAAATGGACCACTGTGTCTCCCAATACTTGCGTTGTTTACTCACAAAGCAGCATTTAGACGTTGCATTTGTATCAGGTATTTAACCTGTGCTTAACAGAGTTAGGACCAGAGAGGCTTTTCATTTTGCTATAGTGTAAGTGGAAAAATTAGGTTATAGGTGCATATCTACAGATCTGCTCTCATTTGTAAGGACGATGATGTTATTTTGGTGGGGTGGGGGAACCCTGAAAAGTGATTAAATATTGTAATGCGTGTTCAACACTTGACATTCTAAGCCTATAGTAAAACAAATATCCCTTAAAAATACCTCATTTTCTATGGTCTTGCGAAAAAAGTACTTTACACAGAGAAGATACACATAAAGGCTAACCTTTTCAACAATGATGAGGTCGCCTACTTGTATATTAGAGCTCTTCACCTTCACAGTCCCTGCAAAGGCAAGACAGCAGCGCATTAGAGCAGCAGCAGGATGGGGTTTGCGGGTGCTGTGCGATGCTCCTTACCTCCCCTCCTTCCACTTCACTATTCAGGAGAAAATGGGTAATGTTTCTATCATAAGAATTGGTCAACACTGCCCTGTAAAGACTAACCAAGCCCACTGGTCCCACTGGGTAATGCTGTGAGTCTCAGGCTGCAAAAAGGGCTGGGAACTTCTCACCTAACAGCTCCAGACCTCAGCCCTGGATGCAGAAGCCCCCTGGTCACTCCCTAGTGACAACTCTGAACAAGCCCTTAAACTTCTTTTTTGTACTGCTTAACCCAGGAATTTGAAAATACTTTCAGCATCAAGCAGAGTACAGAGCAAGAATAGGACAATTACAGTAGGGAACCATCAACTCCCGACTCCTTTCCCTTAGGTGGCTGAAAATTTAAAGCTTAACTCTCAAGCCAAGACCTGGAAGCCATGAGTACAATGGGCCCATCTTAAAAACCAGGCTCCTTCCCTTCCCTTCCGTGCCTCAGCTCTTGCATCTGGCTCAGCTCCACCACCTCTCCTTTGCCCCTCGACGGTCACAGCCTGAACGAGCCCTGCAGAGTACGGGTCCTACAGAAAACACGTAAATATTTATTTCTTTGCAGCTGTCAAACATTTCCCAGTTGCTTTAAAACACGGGATTAATTTAACAATTGGCTAGTAATTCCAAATCATTAGCCAGCTCTAGATTTGGCTTCTCAGACTAACTAGTGATTTATAATCAGTTAATTTGAACCCTGCCTCTATGTGTCTGTCTGTTATATTTCAACAAAAGCCTCTTTAATCTGCTGTGATTTGAGTGGAAGTGGGGGAGGCACGTGGAGCTCACCCCGGCACGGACAACACTCCTACTGTACCTCGAAATTCATGGGCTAACTGGCCAGATAGCAGCGCAGGGGGGAAGGAGAAGGGGGAAGGGAGGGGGAATAGAAATTAGCACAAAGCACAAAGGTCACTAGGATTTTACTACTGGCAGTCCCTTCATTAGCATCCTTCTCAGGATATGCTTCAGTGTTTCTGCTCCAAATTAACAATGAAAGCCATTCTGGGCTCCCGGCAGCCTGCTGCTTTGGTGACACACTGTGTGCTTAACAACATGCTTCATCACTGCTGCTAATAAATGCAGACTTCCTTACATGCTGTAATTATTCCTACAAATTATAAGCAGTCCTGGCCCATTTCACAAATATCTCAGGTCTTTCGCGGATTCTGGGTTTTGCCTTGCAAGGTTTTTAGTAAAANGGGCTAAAGACATCTCTGCCGGGGCAGGAAGCATACCGGGGATTAAGAGTCCATTACGCAGAGGCTTGAAAAGAAAAGCCGCAATCCAAGAGGATCCAAAAAAGCATCCCTGGCAGTCTTCTGTATGGGCTATACAAAGTTAGGTACTATGACACTAAAAGGGTCTGACAGATAACATCTCTTCCTCCCCTTTTAATACGGTTATTCACAAAACAACAAAAAGTGCTTTTGAATATTCTCCTGTGCAAAGGAGGAAAAAAACCCCTGTGAGCTCTCCCCACACAGGCATGGCAATTCCTAAACCACTGTGCAAAAAAGCTCTCGGAAGGAGAGGTGGATTTCTTTAACCATATTATACGTATTTCTCTTAAAGATCACAAGGACTTATTTGGTGACTATCAGTAGAGGAAACACTACCTGCAGGGTTCACGAATGAACAGCAGTTTTGTAGTGCTTTCCTTAACGATGTAAATTCACACTGGAAAAGAAAAATTAACACCTGGACAAAGCTACAATGTGATGATTTCCTACCATTACGCACATAAAAGGATCATTAATTATTTTGAAAACAATATTATCTGCTTTAAAATTTTTCCAATGCAAGAAAAATCAAAGCAGCCGGAGCAGATTTGTCTTGTTCAATAACCCCCCCAACCTCAGCTGTTTTAAGGTAAAAGAGAGAGAGGACCTTTCTACCCAATACACATTTTTATAACTCCTGTATAAATGAGATGCCCTTTTTAGGTAGCAAAGCTAATTCTGCTTTTCCAGCCATACTCCTGGCCTCTCACGGATGACATCTCTGCAGTATGTACCATATGTCCTGCTAAGAAGGCGCGGGACCAGATGTTTCCTTTGACTCAGGACTCCCATAAAGCAACTTACTTGAATTAGTTTTATTTTGATCTTGGGAATTCTGTAATTCCTTTTTCTTTCTGAAAAAGTTTAGGGGAAACTACCTCCTAAACATTAGATGTTTTCTCACGCATGTTTAAGAAACTAGCTAAAACCAAAACTGCTTCATTTCCCAATATTGCTCTGCTGTTAAAGCAGTTTTGTAATAATAAATGACTGCTTTTATAAATGCATCTAGAAGTGCATCCTCTAAATACCCATAGCTTTATTTAGCATTTACAATGCTTCCAGTTTATATTTTCAGAAGTTAATCAAAATACAAATCAGTGACTGACACAATTTAAAGCTCAACTAGTCCTGATCTTTTTTTAAAAAAAAAGAATAAATTCTTAATATTTGATCGATATATGTTTCATTCTTTGCTGTATCCCGATTTATATATTTTTTTAAAGACAAAAAAGTGAACACAATAAAATGCAAGCAGTTTCTTCCAACTTCTATGAAGCTGAAGTATGAAGCTATGATCTTTGGAATTATCACCAAATCTGCAGCATGAAGCAGATTATTTAAAGTATTAAATGTATTAGCCAGAAGAGATGCTTTTTTCTACCATGTGAGCACTTAAGTCAAGATTTCACAACAGATCTGCAGAGCTTCACTAAGGTACAGATCAAAACACTTAATTTGGCATTAAAGATGAAGCCAGAGGTTTATTAAAACAAGCCAAATGCATCTGAAAAAAAAAAAAAAAAGGGTTGTTTGGACGCGCTGCACCAAACTTTTGGCTTTTGCAGCCTTATGCTGTATAAACTGTGGAGCAGGACTCAGAGGGTTTGGGAAAATATTGTTTTTATATGGCTGGTAAATGCCAATGATCTGTATCTTAAGTAGCACCCCGCAGTAGGAGGTCTCTTCCCATTTCTTGCTGCGGAGTTTCTCTCCATTATGCAGCGTTACCCGGGGAGGGGGGCTGTGAGAGAAGAAAAACAAACCAAGAATTTGCAAGCACAGTTCTAGCTTTCTATCAAGCAGAAAGTCAGCACACAGCCTTCTGAACACAAGGCAGCTTGTAGGTTTATGAATAGGGGATGGAAATTTGATTATTTTTTATTACAATCCAAACAGCCGTCCTTATAAATTGAGAGCTTTCTATTTAAAAAAAAAAAAAGCTTCCCAGAAGTCTGCTGGTTTCATCATTTTCCAACACAAATGGATCATATCGGTAGAAAGAGAAAAGGAGTTCAGGGTGGAGGTTTTTTGATGTTATGTAACATAAAGGAAGACAGAAAATACACTACTGTCTGCTCTGCCTCATCCTGCCCTCCAAAAAGTTTAGTCCCTGGAATTCAGCAGCCATATTCAAAATAAAATGTGAGCCAAAGAGGATTCTCCCTTTATCTCTACAACGCAAACAGCTTAGTGAATCTTAAAAAGCTTAACAAGAAGAGTGCATGAAAAAAGTTTCACGTACAGGAGCAAAGCTGCAAGTCCAAAATTTCTTCCCCCCGGGGTGGGGGACCAGGGTGGCGGGTGTGCTGGAGTGGGAGGGCTCCGGCTGGTGGCAGGAGGGCGCAAGGAACCCCACACAAAGAGGACATGAGGATCCCGATTCAGGAAAGCACTGAAATCTGTGCATATTTCTGTCCCTACTCAGAACCACATATAAGCATGTGCTTAAGTCTCCCTGACTTCATTCAGACCTGAGAATGTATTTACATCCCTGGGGTTGTGCTGGGGAGACCAAGGTTGGAGATAGCGAAAACTATTCTCCGGCCACCTTAACAGCAGCTTAGTGCAAATACTCAAGGGAAATAAAAATGGCTTGGAGAAAGCTACAGCGCTCCATTTGATCCATTATAGCCAATGTTCAAGAACAGCCGTGCTCGGTGTCGAGCTTTGCCTAATCTCCTCCCCCAAAATACTGGCTCTAGAGGTGAAACTATTGTGACGTTTAAAAAAATTGTAGAGCAAGATTTCCAAAGGCTTTTGTGCATCAGTACCCTTCTGCACTGCCCCTTTCCAGTACCGTGCCAATATCCTGAAGCACGAACCATGCTATTGAACACACACCAAAAAAAAAAAGTGAAACAGGACTGTTTGTCCAAGGCAAGTTCTAACTGGAGTTTTTTCAGCTACACTGAAAATTAATGGTTAAGATTGGCTGTTCTCAGCTTATTTTGATATTTGCTGCTTCTACTTCTGACCTGATGAAGGGCTTCCTTGAAAGCTTGCCTACTTTTTCTAACTGTACTAATAGATACAATAAAACAAACCCAACACTTTTCCATCCCACAGTCATGGTGGCCTCACAAGGGACTCCCCTGCTCCTAGGTGATTCTCAAGGGTGCTAAGGTTTTAATCAGTGAAAAAGTGGATGTTCCGGTGTCCTGGAAAGCTCAACTACTGAGAGACACTGGATTCAGTGAGAGACTGAAAATGACTTTTCTCCCAAAACCAGAAGTCAAATCATACGTAATTTTCCCGTGTTTTTCCTACTCTAAACAATACTGTTAGAGAGTCTCACTCCTGTTTCTGCATCAAATTCATGTTAAATAAAGTGGCTCAAGATTTTCGGCTAGTGCCCAGCTGCCAATCCTCCTTGGTTTCTTTCACAAAATTAGAAAAGTTAAAGGACTGGGGGGAGGGAAATCATTCATGGGAAACGTAATAGCAATATGAAAAGAACTAAAGGAGAGGTCAGGCCCCTTATAGATCATTGAATAGAATCCAGAAGGCAACTCTTTTATATCTTTAAATAGATGTAGTACACCCCTCTTGGATGAGGCTTTTGTTGGTTGCCAAGCATTTTAAGTGTTGTAGTAAGAACACGTTATTAAAAGAGGATTTAATATTCAGAAACTCAAACTCCCTAGTTTGGAGTTGCCTCATAATTCCCGGCATGTGAAATATATACAGCCTTAAGCAATTACGTTTAAAAAGCAGCCTTATTCTTAAAAGTGCAAGTGTTGAAAGCAACATATTTTTACTACACCTAGTTCACTGCATCTTAATTCAGGGGTATAACCTTTTATAACAAAGAAACTGGAAATGAAAAAAAAGAAGTTGCTTAAATTCAGTTCATTCCCTTTTTAAAAACAAAACCCTGGCCTCACCATCATTGTCATGGTATTAGGAGTAACTCCATAGTGAGGCAGCATTCTATTTTTCAAACGAGAATTTAAATGTCTTTGTTAGGTACGGCACAGCTGTAAACAATGGCCAGAGCCAGGGATCAGACACAGCTGAGCTGCAGCCTGGGCTCACTTACAAACGAGGTCTCCAAACTCCTCACAGTTGGAGAAAGGGGCTAAAGATGATGTATACAAAAATACAAGAGAAGATATTGAAAAAACTACATCAGTCGCTGCTAACAGAAAAACACAAAAGGTGTGATAAGGTATCACACAGCCTCTTTTAGCAAAGGATGTGCACAATGTAAGTCTCTGTCTGGTAGAACCCAGAAAAAACTATGAAACTCAACCCATATTGCATGTTCAGTAAGTGATGGAACACGTCAGTATGTCAAGCAAGTCATCTTAATTTTAACACATGCACTCGCAAGCTCCTTCAGTACACAGAGTACTTGTACTTCACTATAATTTGCGGTACCTGTGTGGAAGCGGTCCCCAGTCCTACACACCAGAACACAGCCTACTTTCACCCTCACTATTTGAATCTACCTCTGCATAACCATCGTCTGACATTTTCACAGACCCAGGTTTAATTCTTCTACTAAAGTCCTTTTGCAAATTATCTATGTGGATCCTCCTCCCTTTTTTAAGTGCACATTTGTGGTTTCCATTAAAGAATAGGAATTGGTAGCTTATAGGAATCCTTCTTACATCTGTCTCTCTTACTGATGGTGAACAAGCACAAAACACATGCAAGGGGAAGACCATTACCCAAACTGGAAGAAAAACAAAGAAAACCCCAAACAACATATCACATCTACTATAGCTCCATTCTTGTTTTCTTCCTACTGTGCTGTTAGCCGAATTTGCCTCTCCCTCCCTTCATCCATGCAACATTACGCAGCGCTTGTCTCACGTCACAGCTTTGCAGGGAGGAAAACACATTTCCCTTCTGGAAACATCCACCTCCACAACACAGAGCAATTCAGGTCCAGTTCCATTTTCTTTAGTGACTCCAATTCACCAAGAAGGGACAATAACTGGGGAAGAAGTTTTGGCCTACACTGGAATTAGGAGCCAGCAGGGATTAAAAATATCCCATCCGCTGCCTGGAAGTCGACCCCTGCCTGGTGCTGGCTGCAGGGAACTCCCAGCCCACCGCGCAGGCTCCCGCGCCCGAAAACGCACTGACTGTGCGCTCCCCACGCCTCGGGTCACCGAGATGATGCTCTGAAGTTATCCGAGGCAATTAACCTCCCCCGAACTCCCACATTAGCTGTGCGTCTCCCTGGGAAACCCTCGGCACAGCCCAGCATCCACCGCAGCCTGGCGCGGAGCCATGCGTGAGAAGCCACCCGGACCCCCGAGGCCTCCGCGGCGGCAGGAGCGATGGCGTGGCCGCGAAGCCACGTGCCCGCGAGCCCGTAACCCCCCCTCCCCATTCCTTGAACTCTGCTTCTCTGACTGTCAGCAGCGTTTGATTGAGTTGCAACCCCCGGCGCTGCGGCGGCCGTGCCAGGATGCGGCGGGCGCGCTGGAGCCGCCGAGCCGACCTCTCGCTGTGAGCTTGCTGTAGATCTGCGAGTTCACTTCCTTGTCGCGCATGTAACATCTGATCTCCTCCGCGGCCTCTCGGATGACGGTAACAGCAAGCACAAATCCCTAAAAAGGAGCATGGAGGGAGGGGAGGGGGGGGAACAGAATGGATGAAAAGGTCAGGAAAAATCACATCTGCCTCTAATAAGAGCAATATTTAGCAGTACCAATGCCAACAATCTGCATTTCCTTATTCTATCTTCTCTCACTAAATCATCATAGTGATACTACGCGCTGCTGTGCAGAACTCCCAATAGCAGACTGACAACAGACTTGTTGCTTAGAAAAACATGGTTGTTTCTCAGCTTTACCGTGATGCTCCGCCAAGTACCTCCCCAAGCAAATCTCTGTAAAGTTTATCTGAAGAGTGTAAATAACACATTTCATCTCACTTCACAGGTAAGTAACCAAGACCAAGAGGGGTTACACAAAACTCCAGTGTAAAACAGGATCCCTCAAATCTCAGTATTCCCTCCACCACAGAGCCAAAGTTAGCTCACCTAATCTGGGAGATTTCTTTATATAGAAATCTGTACAGAAATTTATATAACCCCTTTTTAATAGAAACAGATATATAGATATACTTATATGGGTGTTCATGCGTATGTACACACACGCTCAACCTACACAAATAAGCACTCTAAATATATCAACGTGAACCACTTGCAGCATAATTACACATTTGTCTGATTAGGGTTTCAGTCCTACTTTTCTGTGGATATGAGCAGTCATAATTTCCTCTTATCATGAAGAAAATGCCCACATTACATACTTCACTATATAAAAAAGTAACTAAATAATGCAAAATAATGCTTTAAGGGGCTAGTACCACAAAGCCATTTTTTACTAGGCACTATTCAGATCAGATTCACTAAACTGTTAAAACACTCCTCACCTGTTACAGAAGAAAAATGAACTTTTTACAGCCTGTATTCTTGAAAATTGCAACCATGTACCGATTATTTCTGTCAATAAGAAACTTTTTTATTTTAAGAAAGGGTCAGGGTGATCTTAGAAACTGAGAGTTACATGAAAAACACATTAGAGTATCTGTAAATACCCACCTACCCAAACAGAAGATTTTGCCAGGAGGTTGCAATTTCCATCTTTAAACAACTTCATTTTCAGAAAGAACGGGTACACACACCCCCCTCCAAAAACTGTGTGTATGAGTTGTTAAGCTGGGCACAAAGACCTTGTGAACCTGAACTCCACAACCACCTTGGGAAAGTTTGGCTGTGGAGCATCGCTAACACTACCCAACACAATAACAACTCAAATTCTCACCTTTTCTTTAAACAAAGAAACATGATGAAGAATTACCTAAGAGCCACCAAGACTGAAGGAGAGTAGTTTCTTTAATTATTAAAATACTGAGGAACGCTTCACCTGCCAGCTTTCACAATCATATAATAAAACTAAATAGTCCCTAATTCTAGTACATACAGATGTATCTAAATGCATGATCTAGATTAATTATTATCAGTCTTGAAAAGCAGTGTAGTATGTTTCTGCCATATTTAAAAATGCAGACACATAAAGAGACCCAAGGATGGGCAATTGCTTTTTTTTAAAACTGCCTGTATTCAATCCTGTATTTACAAACATTGAAAGTAAGAAGCCATTAATACAATATTTTCAGAGAAGTTTTTCACCCCTCAGTGTTTAGGACCACAACCATGGATATTCCCTTTCCCATAACCAACAAATCAAGAAAAGAATGACCATTTCTCTTCTATTTTTAAGTGGCATTTGTGTATTTAGCTAGAAATCCCTATTTGCTTTTACAAAATAATATAAAAAAGCATCAGTTATTTTCAGCTTACTTTTCAGCTGTTTGAAGAGTCTTCAAATAATCACCCCAAAATATTCCCACATGTGCCAACTCACTGTGTCATCTCGTATGTCATTCCATCCCCAACACTCTTATTAGCAGCCAGTAATGAGCAAAGACCTTTCTTATCCTGCTTTCTGGCAGCTCACAGGCCAAATTCTAATTGCTCACCTGGCACAGGGAAGTCACAACTGCCTATACAAAACCCAGAAAGAGAGATCCTCTGCGTGCATGTACACTTTATTTGTAGGACAGGATCTTCCGAAACTAGCATTAGATTTATACAGCAAATGCAATACAGCATGCACTCGAGAGAGAATTCAGTGAGATCCAGGCTTTAATACAAACAGAATTTTAGCAGCAATGTCCCAAAGCTGCCCCCTTCACTTCTTTCTGGCCTTTACCAGGGATTTTACTGTACTGAAAGTCTAAAAGGCAGGAAAAAATTCCTTTGTCCCTCCTCAGCTCCCTCAGTAGAGCCATGAATTTTTACCACCACCATTTCTCAAATCAGTGCACAAGCAGTGTCTTAGAAAATCCCTGTGCTTTTTTTAATCAATTCCCAGTTGGTTTTGTGTCGTTTCTTTAGTCAAAAGAATGTCTATCCTTGGAGATTTTCAAAACCCAGGTAGAAAAGTTAAACCAGTGTAAGTTTAAAGCAGTTGGACCAGATGTCCCTCTGAACCAAAATTATTCTACAATACTCTGGGCTGAAGTGCAGCAAAGAAGTTATTCACATAGAAAGAGGAGTTTTACTGGGATAAAAGAAAAAAATATATAGGTACCTATATTTAAGCATTTAAGCGCTTGTTAACTGGCTCACGCAGTGCATTTAGAGATTTAAGAAGCCCATTCTATGCAACTATTCCTCTTTCTATCCTTTGACAGCACTGGAGTTTCTACTTCAAAACTGATTATTATCGATTTCCTTTGATTGCAGGTGAAACACATGGCTATCAAAAGAAGAGGGCAAATAATTTACAGGAAGGAAAGACTATCTGCACCTTGAGTGAGTGTGAATGAGTGTGTGTGAACATGCCTCTATATATCGATTTTTATAGGCGGGAGGTTTGTGGAGGGGTGTTTCTCAGTTTTTTCATTTGTTTTTTACAATGTGGTTAGACTATGAAGCAGCCTGTTGACCTATCCCGAGGCCACAGGTCAAACTGTTTGGCAGGGGAGCATAATTTGCCGTCATTGCACATATGGCCACTCATTAAGGTCACTTTTGAAAGGTGCCCTTCGGTCCTTCAGTGCAGTTGCCAGGCTGGTCTGAGCTCCCGCAAGCGCTGCCCCTTGCGTGATCACCCCCGGCGGCCGCAACACCCCCCCAACACCCTCCATGAGCACAGCCTGTGTTCAGACCCAGCCATGAACAACACACACGTCGCTCCAGTCCCCATTCGTTCTCTCATGTTATTCACGAAGCCCTGCTGCCCTTGCAGTCACCGCAAACAGTGGCAAGAGCTCTGCGCCTGTTAACACCCCACAAATGAACAAGTTGGGGGCACAGCCCTCTCCCATCCTTGCCAAACCTCTACAAAATAAAGCTTAAGACCAGAAGAAGCATCGACACTACGACACTACGTATGAAGAAGTAAACTAATAAACTGATTTAAGGTGCAAATGTATGCCCTAGAGGAAAGGCAGCAAAAGAAATTTCATCAAAATGAAACTTTCTTGAATAAAAAACCTTAAGTTACCTACCAGAGGAACCCAGTATGTGTAAAGTGCACCGAGCCTCATTTCAACGACAAATTGAGAGCAGGCCAAAAGCAAGAAATAAAGGTTGAAGAAGTATTTGAACTGGTTAAACAACACCTAAAAATAAAAAAAAAGAAAAAAAGAAAAAGGAGGAGGGAGGAGATTAATGGAGTTCAGTAGTTATGCATTTTGAACTAACCACCAGAAACATATTTGCATGCTCCTCTAGTGTCTAAATGCTAACTTAGGGCACTCTTAAAGTAGTCCTGAACATTCAGGACAGACCCATGTCTGGTTTGCTGCTGCCCTAAGGCAGCCGTTGCAGGAGGCCCACCAAACACAACCCGAACATTAATTATTTCCTCCAGCTCCAGGTTCTGCACCCATCTACTGTAAAACCATTGAAATTGGGGAAAGCGTTGGGGCGGGATGATGAAAAGCAACTTTCTTCATGCTTACCCCAGGGAGAAACGTAAAAAAGTTGTATTTCTGATTGTTGATCACATTGCGAGGGTATCTCTGGTCTCTTTTCTCTGGATGGCCAAGCCAAACAGTACGAGGCCTTGGGTCTCTCCTCCCACAGCATCTTAAGCACTCACAACACCTATAGAAGGAACATTAATTAACAAATGAGTTAATTTTTAACACATTGCTATGACTCACACATGCACCCCAGACCCTCTCCACCAGCCAGGCAGAACAGCTGAGCATCACTTCTTCATCTGTCACTCACCACCTCTCATCTCTCAATTATCCACTGTATTATGAGCATCTTAAAACCCAGAGCTTGACTTTCTACCAAATACAGATGCTCCACCTCCTACAGCCACTGCAGACCTGCCTTGCAGTCCACCCAACGGCGGGCAAACATCTCGTATGGAGTTGGAGCTGGAACTACATCACACAACCATGCGCTCAAAGCTGGGGAGGCCCACGGCAGTGCTAGAAATGTGCCTGCAGCAGCGACGGCCGGGGAGGCTCCTCGCTTTGCTGTCAAGAAAACAACGCATGGAGAAGCGTGGACGGAGCTTGTCGCTACACTGAGTCAGTGCTGGCTGCTGGGAAAGCTTCAGGGAGCAGCGAGGTGTGGGGCACAGGCAGAAAGGTGCCCCCACACTGATCCTGGATTGCAGGTTTTATGCCAGAAAGCTCCCATGAAAAACAAAACAAAACAAAACAAAAACCAAAACAGTAACAGGCGCTTTCTATTATTTCTTCTGTTTCCTTGTTGGTGTATGGGAACTCCCTCAAAAGGGGGCTTTCCTATTTACAAACTGAACTTAAACATGTACATAAAGTGATCTCATATGTCCTAAAGAAAAGAAAAGATGGAGACGGACAGAGGTTCTCCTCCTTCCCTGCAACACCAACGTCATAGAAATTTATACCTTTTTTAACAGATGGATTTAATATTTGCATACTTGAATTTTTGCACTTCAAATGAGTCTTGCCAAGGAATAATAATCTATAATCCTCTAAAAATGAAACCTTAAGAGGAATCTGAAAATAGATACTAAATGATTAGTGATTTTATTTTTACACAGTATTACAGTCATTAGCTCTGTTTACGCTAACAGCAAATTGTATGTTAACTACTAATGAGTAATACACATTCTCACTGACTGACAACACGCGGTGTATATCCAGCTGCCCAGTCTCAGCTGGTTCCTTTAGCTGCACTAATCCGTATTTTCAGCTCTTCAGCACCACTGTGGAGGCTGCAAGTTTGGGCAGCCCAGACCGACGCCTGGACCCAGCACCACAAACCTGAGCTGCCAGAGAAACGGCTGCAGGGATTTAAGCTCATCCTATTTTCAACCAGATTAGTCCAATATAACTTCTGATATAATTTTTTTCCTGTATTTTTGTCTACTTTGTCAGCAGTATCAGTTCTTGTGCCATTAAATATTGCCATGTTTCAATTACCCAGCACTACAATGAATTTTTATTTCTTGCAATGCCAGTTTTCCAAAAACTGTCCAAAATAAATAAAATACGAACACATCAGCATGAGTAGTTTTTAACTTCTCCAACTCAGGCTTACATTAAAGCCATTTATTTAACATCACTTCTGGCCTTCGCTGGAAGTTACATGGGAATTCAGGAAAGCCACACCAACTTCACTAAAATGGACAGGGTCCCTAAAGGGTTCTCTCCTCTCTGCGGGGGGACATCTGAAGAGCAGGGCAGGAGACATGAGCTCAGGGAGGGCTCCGAGCGCTTGGTGGGACCACCGACACATCCCACCTCCCTCCCCTCACCGAGGGTCCCCTCGGCAGCCCCGGCCCGGCCGGTGCCCCCACCTCTCCCCACTGCTGTCGGGGAGTGCTGGACTCACCAGAGTCAATAAAGAAACCCCAGCGATGGCACATCGTGCCTATATTTGAAATCATCCAGGTTAAAACCTCCTCCAGCCCACAGCTGGGTGCCATACACAACAAAACTGTGTTCCCTCTTTTGGAAACCATTGCGCTGCCTGCAAACTTCAGGCTAGATGCTGCTTGTCTCAACTAAAAGGCCCCGGGATGAGGCGAGAGGAAACACTTATTCTCTAGAAAAACACAGAGGATTAACATGTAATTCATTAAGCAACAGTAACGGCAGAGAACCGCCACTTTCCCTCCACAGGCCGGAGCCCACCCGCTGCTGTGGCCCGCAGGCCGGCCGCCATCAACACTGGGCGCCTGACGGGACCTTCACCACTGCAGCCCACCAGAACGGGCTGGAGGGAATAAAACCTTCCGCTGCTGGATGTAACCCATCCTTAACCAAAGCAATGAATCGCACAGAGCATCGGTTACTTCGTGGGAGATGCAAGGACTTATCAGCGACCCCTCTTGTACCTTGAAAAAGCCTCTCTGTTCAGAACTGCAGCATTGTACCCTCCCCAAACTCCCAAAGGGTCATTTTTCTGTTGTCGCTGCTTCTTACTGAAAGCCAATCTCTTCTCAATCCCCCTTGTTCCTTTAAAAACAGCCCTATTGAATTTCATTGACATTTGGGAAAGCCAGTATCAGCCAGATTGATAACCAAAGGCTTCAGAGCTCTTACAAACATCTTTCCAGAAACCACTGCAAAGATCTACTCCTGAATCACGGCATTCTGCTGCAAAAGTTCAGTTAAATACACACCTAACCGAAATAAGTAAGTATTTAAGGAAGTACACAAAGCATTGGGCCTTGAAGGCACTGCCTCGCCAGAAGACGCGTGCAGCACAATGAACAGAGTTTACAACTCACCACGCAGAGGGTGGTTTTCCACAAAGATACCATGTTTTATGCCCTGCTGGATGCAAACAAACAGAAAGAAGTGTTATCACTCAAGTCAGTTCCTTCAGTATGTAAGAGGAATGAAAATCAACTTTGCTTCCAGGACTAAAGAAAAGGCGTTGCCGTGGGATTCAGTGCTCCGTGCGCAGGCGCAGGCATTAACTTCACAAGGCTGACTTGCAAGATAATGTCTCACAAGCTTTTAAACTAGGCAAAAGGATTTTTGCATAATCAAATTACTTTGATGTTATTCTATTTCATGAAGAGTGGCAGGTGAGCCCTGAAAAGGTGGGTTTTCTCTAGTCTGTACTCAAGAACAACCAAAGCCGTAAGCACGCAGGTGCCACCCAAACACAGGAAAGAAGGTTTTCTCGCTCAAAGCCGCTTTCAGACCAAAATGCTGACAAGATCACAGAGCACTACATAGCACCCACGCATCGGTAGTGAAGGAACATGAAATCACAAATTTTGGATGGTGCCAAATAGTCTCTTACCAGCTTCATGCAAGCCAAGCTCTCCGTTCCAAAACCAGCGTACTTGTGAGGTCCTCCAATTTCTGTAACAATCCCACTGCTTCCACCAACACACATTTATCACTGACCACGTAGAGGTCAGCTTTATCAAAGCTTCAGTAGTTGTCAACTCTGACTTGCAAACTGTTCATTTGCTGAATAGGAAATTAGGAGAATGCGGGAAGATCTGACAGAAAAACACAACGTGTAATGCAAACTGCTCAAAACCCTGATAGCAACACACATCTAGATCAAATGATGGGAATAAAGTAACTGGAGATGCTTTCCTGTTCAAGTATTTACAAGAGGTACCTGACTTCCTACAGACTTGCAGCCCCACTACTGCCATCTCTGCCTGCCTTTAGACAGGGACGTTGCCTGTTATGCTGCATTGGTAATGTTTCTAAGACAATGGACTTCCATCTTTGACTATTCCCTACGTAGTACTATAGAACCACAATCAACACAAGTACTCTAAATGTAACCCACTTCAAAAAGTTACACTTGCCCCTGAAACTATCAATTTTTGTCAAATACACAAACTTTTTTTTTCTTGTTAAGACAAACTAACTAGTAGATCTTTCTTCCTGTGGCTGTGTATAATACATCTGGAAGGCAGTTACCAATGTGAGACAAACAGTAAAGCTGGTGTTAAACACTCAAATTCATAAACTCTGCTTCAGAAGTAAATTAGCTTGATACCTTTCAATTGCAGTTTTCTTTTGTGTTTGTAGATGAAGATCTAAGACAAATAGTCACTTGTATGCCAAATATATTTTAATGGAAAACAGTGAAAATAGTGGGTTAGTTATGTTCGGGGGCGGGGGAGTAGTTTCCTTCTTTCATGATGGAAGAAAAATAAAAATAAAAATCACACAAGAGTAGCCTTGATTCCGTGTTTTAATGACTGGAATCCAGAATGATCTCTATGATAAAACTCCAAATAAGAGGCTTTGCCCAACGGAGCAAACCCAGTGTCCATACACCCCATTTCATCACAACGTGCTCCCCAGTTAGCGAGTGTCAGTCAGTCCCTGTAATGAGACATCTGAAACCAGTTACCTTTGTTTATTTTTTAGGCTGGGCCTCTTCCAGGGATTGTACTCAACAGCAAAAATACCCACACACCTATATCATAATATTTACAATAGGATAAGGCTCAAAGAAGGTACTACCTGGTACCTTCTATTAGTTTAATAGAGGGTACTTAAGTACCCTTATTAGTTTAATAATTTTTTTACTTGTGCTGTTAATTATTTAATTTCTTTTTTTTTTTTGGTACAAAGTAACATTCACCGATATGCTCCGAAGAACTTTCCAAATATCTGGGCAGATCTTCAAACCAATACCTAAATCTCCCAAGCAGACTTCCAGACATTTTATTAAGTTCAATGACTTATCAGCATTTTTTCATAAGTGTACAAGAAAACGGCAAATGAACCCCACAAACTAAGCAGAACATTTTACCTTAAGAAAAGTGTGCTCTGGCCAACTGTTTATGTACAATTATATTGGTTTTAGTCTTTTCCAAATTACTATGAATTCACTACTCTGAATGCTAACTCCTAGCACTGCAAAACTGCTTACACTTGTGCTTTTCTAAAGGAGATGGCAGCCCCCAATCCTGACAGCACCTACAAAGGCAGGGAAGTAGAAGGCAATTGCACAGACTTGAAATTACCCAAAATTTAGCACACATTCTGTAATTAAAGCCATGACCTCTTGTAGCTTTCCCACTGCAAAGATACTTGCTGCTGTAAGAATCTGAATTTACAAACGCTGTGTTACTATCAGGTTTGTGAATCAATCTAAAAATAGCGCCGTTCCAAGTATAAGCAAGAAAAGGGATGGGAGAATCTGCTGTGTAAAAATAAGCGTTTTGTGAAATTCCTGCCTGGCTGGAGTCACAGTTTTCACAACCTCCTGAATTACAGGGAAAGCAAACTGAAAACCTAATTAGACAAACAAAAGAAAAACTTCCTGCCTAGCAAGTTTTTGAAAGCCATTATCAGTAGTATCAACGCTCACGTAAAGAACATCCAGCATTTCTACTACAAAGTCTCCTACACGGACAGCCTTTTAGCACAAGGTTTCCATGCTACGGAGAGGAATTCACCAAAAAAAAAAAAAAATCCAACCAATGAACACAATACTACAACCAGCAAACCAGCAATAACAGAGTCGCACGTTGCGACACTTTAACTGGGGAGGTTTATCAGCGCTCAGGAATCCCATGACGTCATTGCCTGGAAGCCTCCTCCAGAGCCTGGAGTGCTCAGCAAGGAACTCGGGCACCAACAGCTGAAAATCCTGAAAAATCAGTAAATGCTGATTTTTATCCCATATACATTCAAAGATGCCCCAAGAGTTTTTGTTATGAGGACACCTAGTCAACCCCAGTGCTGGCATTTAACTCTTGCCTACTCTGTGACCTTGTGTTTCCCTCTTGTCCCACGAACCACCCAGCACGCTGCCTGTGCTATGCCGGGCGGGCACAGAGCACGAGCCCCCAGTCCCAACCCTGGGCTTGGGGGAATGTTAAGCGGCGACGGTTATCTCTGCACACTAATTGCGCAAGTGCCAGCCCATGGCTTGTTGAAATAAGTTAGAAAATGAGCTTTTGGTAAGAACACAGACATTTCTCAAGCACAGAACCTCACACTCATTCTTGGCATTGCACATTGCTCATCTAGGCAGATGTTTATCGCTCCCCTCCCCAAAGATATGCAATTGCCATAATTTTGATTTTTTTAAAACTTTTCAATGATGTCTTAAACTTCATTAAGGAAGAATACATTACTAAGCTCATTAGTTCTGCTTTAAAATCCTCTACATGAGATCTGTGATCCTTACAAAGTGTTTTACACAACCAGGAGCGGCTACAATGGCAGATTGTGTTTTAACAGACTAACGGCAGGTTTCATTAACCTACCGGGGCCACGTGCAGACAGGACAGTTTCCCTACCTCAACCCTTTCTGTCTTACATGTGCCAATGTTGCAATGTGAGTAAACACGGGTCCGCACAGGCACTTTCATTACTGCACCAGGTTGTGTTGGCACAACACACGGTGCGACACCGGTGAAAGCCAGGCGCTCGCCGGCACTGCACGGCTGCTGCGCCATCGCAGAAGCCAAAGCAAAAGCCCCCAAAGCTGCCAAGGACTTGTACCACGGGGAGAGACAGCCACCCTTAGGGTGCAAAGTCCTGGGCCGTGCTGCTAAATACCCAACTTGGGATGCCCACCTGCTGGGATGACAAAACACAACTCATACTGACAGCAAAAGGGAAAGAAGACACAGAAAGATGGGTGGTGAACCTAACAAGGAATGTTTCAAACAGTCTCCTTCTCCCTTTCTTCTCCTCTGGATGCTGAATAATCTTAACCCCCAAAAAAACATTCTGACAAATCCATTCGGTCAGTTACCTGAAACAAAATACTCTGAGCACATACAAACAAGTACACAAATGTGTTTGCAGATTATCCTGGTGCTCATTAAATAAGAAGTCCTTTTGACTGGGGCTACCAGCTTTTTCCAGTTAATTTACCTGTTCCTCCCTGACAAAATTTCACAGGTATCGCACAGTTCTGAGATCTACTCTTTCTTTGGATACCATCCTTATTTTCAGGTATCAAGCTTAAAGACCTGGATGATGAGGGAAGGAGCTGCTCAGACCTCACATTACTCCGAAGGTTTCTGCTCAGGGGAAGGTCAGTGGCACTGGAGGAAGTGGGCTGTTTCTGGCAGGAGAGAACTATTGGCATTATTAGGAATAATAAAATACTTTCCATCGGGAAGTCAGAAGATTAAGTCCTTGAAAGGGAAAGAAAGATTGTCTAGAAAAACAGCTGAAAGTTTACATTGCTGCTTAGAGATAAAATTAGCATGCACTTTCCAGGAATGAGAATCACAAAGTTACAGAAGTGCGAGCAGTTTTCTACAAAAGTTTAGGAATACACATTCCCAAATATTTCTCCTTCTCCGTTTTGCAACTGAAGGACTGAAGAACAGTATTGCAGTAGCCTCTGAAGTATAGTAAACTAGCAAGTCACTGTGCACCATGAACTTTTAAAAATTATTATCTTACAGAGAGAACATGAAAAATATATGAAGACAGCTTCTATGAAGAAGCTTATACAGCATCATATTATTCAGGTTTTAAATAATAACTTGGCATAAATAATAAAAAAATCACCAAACTCACAAATCCCCAAATAAAAATCACAATCACTCAAAAGCACCACTTTAAATGGGAACTGTATCTGAAACTTTGAATCCTGTAAGTGATGTGGCCCTTAATCTGCACAGGGATCTACATGAATGGGGAGTTGGTGAAGAGCACAAAGGTCTACTGTGTCCTTCACTTGGGAGGATATTTGTTTACAAAAACGCATTCTCAGTGATGATGTAAGAAGCAGTAATATGACAGATTGACTGCCAGATGCCAGATGAACAGCCATTACCAAGAAGCAGTTTTTATTTATAAATGCAGCATGTTTGATGGAGAAGTTTTTGAGAAAGCAAATGAAAAGTGCTTTCATAAGCATTTTTCATGTACAACAAACCTAACAGAAGTGTCACATTTGTCTAATAGCGGGGTAGTATTTGTCAAATTAGTGCTGAAGTTAATCAACATATTTAACCACTTCTACAACAAGCACATTTCTCAGCACATGATGTTTCCATGCTTTTCACTGGCTGCGCTGTTAAGCCCCTGGCACCTTCAACATACAAACCAGCCTTCCACATTTCTTTTTTTTAAAAGCATATGAAGAATTTTCCATTGATTAAAAAACCCCACCAGAGCCGTGCACAACCACCTGACCTTTTTATACACCTCCACAGCATCCAAACACTCCCCTGTGTCAGACGGTGTGACGGCGCAGCTGGGGGGGCTCGGGAGGGGGCTCGGAGGGCTGCCATCCCTGCAGCCCACCCCTGCCCACCCGCCAAGGGCCACCGCGCGAACCGGACCGGCTGTGGGAACCCAGCCCAGCCCTGCACACACCGAGGCACACCCCTACGCAGGCAGACGGAGGGCAGGAGCTCCCATCTCTCTCTGTTGACTTTGAAATGGAATTTGCCATTTTAAATAGAGCCAAAGAGTACACACACACATACAATGGAATGGCTGCATGAAATATTACTGTAAAGCTCCTCCTTCCCCATCTCATTCCCCATTTTTCCCCCCACGTTTCTGGATCAAGGCCTTTCTACATTGCGGAGGCAGCAGGAGCACAGCAGTTTTCTGGTTCCAAAAAAATGCCTTGCAGGATTGTGGACTGAGACCATAAGCTATTTAGGGAAAAACTTGTGTCATGCACTGCACGGAGCATCTGGGGTGCTTCAGGAACTTGCAGCTCCCTTCCCAGCACAGCTCGGCCCCTGGGAAGCTCAGCCTCACTTGCCATCCCACCAACAGTCCTGCTCCAGCTAATGCTATCCTTCCCTCCTAATTGGCACATATCTCATAGTGGTTTTCAGAGTGCTGCAGAGCATTTGGAAGAATATGGCTGAATTCAAGGCACACAGCTGCAGAATTTAGAGCTTAGCCTTTGATTGCAGCAAGGAAGATCCACATTAAAGTTATGCTCGGGAACAGATAACCACTTCTCCCACTGGTTTATTAAGCACATGGTTTCTCTCCGACACAGATCTCAGCTGCCTGTACCATCATTCATCTCCGCAAGGCTACTGTGCGAGTTCCTCCCTGGCATCTCTTCAAAGTACACCAGAGGCCGAGGCTGTAACAAAAGCCTTGCATGGGTGACACCTGCCCTTCGCTGCCTATACGAGAATTATGCATTTCTCACTTTTTTGTTAACATACATGAAGATTTCTATGAAATCATTCAGTACACAAACAGAAATCCGGTCCCCACTCCAGAAGACCACACTGACAAAAATCCCTGTCCGAGAACTTGCCCCCACTGGTGCAAGGAAACCCCCACAGTAGAAATTGTGGCCAGGGCTATGCTAAGGTAAAGTCTTTCAAGAGTTGCTTAGCCCTGGGTTTTCATATGCATCAAGGAAGATGACATGAAAGTCCTTTTGTTTGGGCTTTTCTCGGAGGGAACAGAAGAAAAAAGGTCTTGATTATGGTTTAGGATTCCCAGGACTCCACTCTGGATGTGACACCTGGGACCCTCCCTGACTTGCTGGCTGATTTTGCCTTTGGTTTATAATACTGTTTTGGATTTGATGGACTTCAATGATTTGTTATCCACACTATTATTTGATCAAATTACTAACATTACAGGTTACTTATCAGTAAAACAAAAGCTCCCAACATATGATAAGTCCCATCCCCAAAGAGAGTTACCGCACCAAACATAAACCCCAAATCCAAGTTATTCAAACTGCTATTGAGAAGAATCTCAAGCAATCTCCCTTCACAACTTCTTGCTGCCAAAATTTCTTGCTAACACAGGAAACATCATCTCCATGACTGCTAATCAGGTAGAAACCACAACCAACGAACCATAGCTTAGGTTAGATGAGGGCAACTTCTGTTAGACACTACTAACCACGTCGTAATACCCAAGAGGGTCTTGGTGGAGCTTAGAGAACTCTAGGAAAAGAAATCATTCAAGAAGCTTTGAGAAATTTCTCAGGCATCCACCTCTCCCTGACCCCTTTCCATCACGTCACCGAATTTAATGCCATGGTGGCTGCACCTTGTGGAACTCGCCCAGTGATGCATGTTGCACAGGCGCTGGGGAATTACTTGCTGCATCACACACACCTCCCAGCTCAGTATCAACTGGCACGAATATTGCTACATCTGTTATTAGAAACAATGTTGTTAATGAGGAATAATTCTAATAATGAATAAACTATGTAGAACAATTCCAGTTAGAGGAATGTGAATCAAAACTATCAACCAAAACCATAACAAACGAGGGGAAAGCTATCAATTTCCTCTTAACAGTCAGGATTTCCTTTGATGTTTTGGTTTGTTTTGCTGCTATCACTCACCACATTTTAAAAAACAAAATACCCAGGGATAAAGGAAGCGCTGCAATAACGACCAGCCAGGTACCTCGGAGAGCCTGGCCGCCCCACTGCGCACAAACCACCCTGCCTGGACAGCGATGCAATTTCCTCCCGAAACAGCATTAAAGGATCATTATTTTTTTTCTTATTTAACTTCCCGCATGGGAATAGCAGTATCAATATATAGACACACATCTTCTTTAGGAAGACACCCCACGCTCAGGGTCTGGCCCCAGGGATACTCCATGGCTTTAGCTGCCAGAGTTAAGCAGAGCCCGCTGCGCCCGGAGACCGCCGCTGCGGACCGGCAGACCCCTCCCGGCCCAGCACCAGCCTCTAATCCCCCCCGGCAGCAGCGGGGATGACACACAGGACCGAGAGCCGGGCTGGTGCCGGGCAGCCGGGACACAACCGCCCCTCCCGGCCCCGGCGGCGCCCGCGGGCGTTTGCTGCCCCGCTTCTGCGGGCCGGCCCCGCCGCCCCCCCGGCCCCGCTTTGTCTGGCGGGCTCTGATGGAAGGCGGCGATGCGGGCGAGGGGCCGGCCGGCAGGATCGCCTTCCCCACGCGTGGGGCTGCCAACCGGCAGCTCTCCCACCCCTCATCCCCCCCCAGCCCCGCCGCCCCCGGCCGCGGCGCAGCACCGCCCGGCAGGACCCTGCCCTCCGCCCGGGCGTGCCACGGCAATGGCGTCAGGAGCAACCTGTCAGCGCCTGCCTCCCCCACCACCCCTTCCTCCTCCTCTTCCTCCTCCTCCTCCTCCTCCCGGGCTCGGACCGCGGCCGCGCAGCGCGACGCTGCTCCCGCCTGCCCTCCGCCGCCTCTCCGCGCCCGGGCATCCCGCAAAGGCCCCCCCGAGCGGGGCCCCCCCACCACCGCCGCCGCCCCGGAGGGGAGGGGGAGAACCGGGGATGGCGCCGCCCGCAACACAGGCGGCGGCCGGGCGGGGAGCGGGGCCGCGGGCCCGCGGGAGCGGCTCACCCGCTGCGGTGTTTGCTGTCCATCCGCTTCTTCTGCCGCACCGGCTGCAGCGGGATGTTGTCGGTCATGGCCGCGGCTGGCGGGGCGGAGCGGGATGCGCTTCCCAGCAGCGCCTCGGCGCTCGGCTCGGCTCGGCCCGGCCCGCCGCCGTCTGGCGGCTCCGCCGAGGGGGCCGGGCTCGCCGCCGCCGGGCTCCCAGCACGCAGGTGCCGCTCCCGCTCCGCCCGCCCCGGTGCGCTCCGCCCTCCCGGCCCGGTTCCCTTCTGGCCGCCCGCCCCGGTCCGCACCTCGCTGCTCCGCCTGCCTGCACCGGAGCGCCCGGCCCCGGCCCCCCGGCACCTGCTCTGCCTTTAACCCCGCACCCGGGGCGCCGGGCCGGGTCCCGCCCGCTGCTCCCCGCACCCCAGCCAGCCCCGGCCCCGCGCATCCCGGCTTTATCTCCCCCCCGGGGGGTGCTTAGGGCTCTGCGCTGCCGTACCGGCACCGTTGGCCTTCTGCACCCACCGCCTCCCGTGTTTCACCGCAGCCCCCGTGTCCTCAGCCTTTCACAGCCAGCGCGGAGGTGTGAGTTATCTCCCCTTCTTTATACCACCCCCCACCCACGGTACAGGGCTGGTGCTCGCACCCTTCTTGCTCGGTGACCTCCTGGCAACACTCGTTTCTGGATTCCGATTCAGATTTCCTCTGCAAATTTAGGCACAAATGGCTCCATCGTTTCTGTTTCTGACTTCAAGCGTTTCTTTACAATCACAGTGACTAAATCTTCATTAAAACGAAGTATACCAATCAGATTCCAATAAAGCGGTGGGCTACAGAGGCTGAGATATGTGCTTGGCCTGATAAACTTTGTGTTTTATTGGACAGGGGTCCTGGATGCCACCATAGTCCTTCCCACTGGTTGCTTCATATTCCTGTCCCAGCTGAGCTCTGCCCACGTGTCTTTGACACCTGTTCTGTCTCCTCCATCCACTCATCTTGCTTCTCTCCAACTCTTCTACTCCACTGCATTTTCTCCTGCCATCTCTGTGTCTTCATTTTTTTCTTTGCCATAAACAAGAAAGCAAAGGAATCCTTTAAGAACCACATATCCTGCCCACCTCCAGCCCGTGTACCTTTCATGCTGTTGACCTTATTCTTCATTCAAACAGGAAAAACAAAATTGCCAGTGGCAAAGATGTAATTCACAGGGCGGATTAGAAGCTGGTACTGCAATGTCCTATTGAAATGAAATACACTTTACTAGTGATACTATCATGAAAAAAAATGGTCAAGACAAATATTCATGACTAACACATCCTTCTTAAAATGTGGAATGTTTAATTACATCTAGAAAACCACAAATAGGGAAGTTTAACAGGGTTAATGGTATCTGGTCAGACACCAGAAAATGCAATGACAGCCTGGTGGAAGCTTCGTTAAAGTTGGTGTAGAAAACCAACAAGTGATTGAGAAAATGTCAATAACAGTAACAAAGAAAAAATAGCTTCAGATTGTGTAACTAGTTAGATGATGGCCCCGTGTCAGTGTGTCACCGCTGGTTGATGGGGATCCAGCCCCCCCCCCCTTCCAAATCGCTTCCTCCCACTTCGCCGTTCCCCTGCAACGCCCTCCTCTCTGCGTGACCGTGCTCTACGTCAGCTCTGCAAAGGGACTGGTTTTACAAAAACCATCTGTCTGGGAGAGTTGCTTTATTTATTTATTTCAATCAAATCCCATTAGGAGCCGGATGCCACGCGCAGCCTGGGAACAGCCAAGCAGCACCAGTGAGAGCGCTGCAGCCTCAGGAGGGCACGGGCTCGGACCAGGAGCTTCTTCAGCTGGGTTTGCCCAGAGGGGAATCCTAATGCGGGCGTTGGGCATTTTCTGTAACCAAAGCCTTCCCGGCACCGAGCAGTAGCTGCGACCGTGGCTGCTGTGGGCAGGTGCCTGCGGGTGCTGACAGTAGCCAGCCGACAAGGTGACCGTTTCGGTAAGAGTGCTGTAGCCACCATGGGCATTGCCATTACCAGTTTGCTGCTGCCACCTGCATAGCCACACCAGCGAGGGCAGCAAACCCTCTGCAGGCTGTCATTCGTGCCAATGTAGCTTCTTCCTGTTTGAAACCACCAAGATTTACACCGGTGCAGCAATACAGATGGAGGAAATGCCCAGTGCAGATAACGATCGGATGAAATAGTCAGACCTACACATCCATCTCAGCACCTTACACTGCAGTCCCGGTCACCACAAAGTCTGAACCACTGTCTAGTGCACGGCCAGCTTATTTCTCATCCCTTTGCAAACAGTCTGCAAAATCCTTCATTTAACAAATAACCTGCTTGGAAATGTTCCCTAAGCAGAGACTCATCGTGCCTACTTACGTGCAGCCATATTTACACCACTTACAACGGGTGTCTCCTGTAGTAGTTGTAGCTACTCCCTACCGCTGCCTGCTGTCCCGCGCTGCCAGATCCCGTCTGCCTGCAGAGTCAATGTAGGCAGCTCGTGGTTCTGCAGAACTAAAATACCGCCATCACAACGACCAAGAGCAGAGAATGAGCGGGTAAGCCCGAGCGTAAGTTCAAAATCACCATTTGTTTTAACACACTAAAAAGTAGCATATACCAAACTGACTGCTTTTTCAGGATGAGGGATGTTTGCGTAGATCTTAAAACGAGCTCAAGGTAATCTTAAGTAAGAGTTAGTACTTTCCCAGAGAAAAATGAAGGCTATTAAAAAAAAGAAAAACAAAGAATATATGTAAAAAAAGAAGAGCAAAGAATAGGGAGTCGCATCGGAGTCGCTGGGTAGCTCTCTTTTCCTTCCTGCCCTCACTGCGTTCTAGCTCAGGTTACACTATGGATTACACCAGCACAAAAACTGCAATTGTCATTTAATTTTTTTTCTTTGCAGTTGAAGCAGAGTCATCCTGACATTTTGTAATGAGGCCATTTCAGCAACATAATTAGTAGTTACACCAGTTTCAGGCACCAGTACTGAGAATGTTTAGGCAGATATTTTCAATGCCATCCTAACTAGGGCAGTCTTATTACAAAAACTGTTTGTAGAACTGACTTATAGACTGTATTTCAATTTAATAATACCATGTTTTAATTTCTTGCTTCTCAATCTACTGTTCTTATCCACTCATGGGGACAATTGAAGTAGAAACAGAAATCCCTTCTCCTCCCACAAACATTTCAGCTCATGAAACATATTTGCTCCATTTTTTCTCATATTCAACTGCAGATTATTTTTTTTTTCAAATGAGAGAAAAGATATGATGATAGAATTCACTTGAAATGATAATTTAACGAAAGGAGCAACTGAAGAACCTAAACAGGATGTTGTACTTGACCAAATCTGTCACAAGTGATAACACCGTTGCCACAAAACCACTGGCCTGATGCTGTAACTGGCTGAAATTATAATCCTAGCCTCCAGGCTCAATCTGTAATTAAAATAAAACTTATCAAATGTCACTGTTATTTACTTTGAGGTGGAAGTGGCACCGGATTTTAAAACAGCCAACATTCTTTTAAGCACCGCATTTTGGCCTTTGGTACCTTTGTGTTTCAAACAGAAATTACGACATCCCTCCTTTATATGGAGCAGCTAAACTTCCTTCACATCATTTCTGCACGTTGCCCAACTCCGCCATCCAAGAACATGGGAGTAGGAACCGTCATATGGTGACTCTCAATTCCAGTAATCCTAAAAGAGGAGCAAAGGGATGCACAGCCAGGTTTACACAGATGTGCATAATCAGGGATAATGAATTTGACAAACGGTGACAGAAATCAGGCGACAGTGATACCGCAGCCTGCGGACTTACTCCCGCAGCATCTGAAGATTCGAACAAACTCTCAAAGGCTCCCTTACGGGCACTCTAATTGGCTGTCTTGCATTGTAACGCTTTTGATTTTTAGTTAGAAAATCACTGTGAAAGATCTAGACTAGGCTGTAGCCCAATGGGCTAAGCCCCCTCCTTGACATATTTCTTGCATAGCATTAGTTTTGCTATAAAGATTTTACGTGTGCTTTCACCATTCACAGCAGGTATGCGCTCTCCTGATTGCTAAGCCTTTGATTTTCGTTTGCCTGTTGAGAAGGAATGCCCAAAGGAAAACCACCAGCCTCAGACTGAGAAGTTAGATTTGTTAAATCAAGTGAAATAAAACCTGTTTTGGTTTTTCTGATGCCCCTGGCTTGTTCTTCTGATGCTCAATTTTTGTAAGCACAGAACTTGAGTCTCACAAAGGAGCCCTGAAAGCTGCAGAATTCATACTACACAACTGCTAATTAAAAGAAACTGATTTGTTTTCCATAGTTTTAAATCACTATCTACGTTTTTTTCTCCCAGGACTTTTTTTTTGCCCAGATGATGAAATTAACAGCACAGCAAGCAGACTTTTATTCCTCTCCCCACTCTGTCCCCCCAAATGATTTGTCATAGAACCAATTCTGGACCACTTGGCCTTCCCTGAGGCTCTCCTGCAGGGAGAGTTTATCAGATGCGGTCAGTGGTTTTATCACTGCACATTATAGATCCCCTTTCAAAACCAGAAATTGTTTATTGGCAAGTCCAAGGTTGAGCCCCAGTTTTTGATGCGAAGTGTTCTACGAAACTAGCAGGTTGTTGACTGGAATGATATAATGCCTTTTCCCAGAGCAGGCGGCACAAGCACGCTTGTTTTGCAAGTAGGATTATGTTTTATGCACTGAAGAATCATGAGTCTCTGGTGGTCTGCCATTCCAGTTTGCAAAGACAAGTGGAAGTTCAGTCTGGCAAAGCGCAGCCCGTGGACTGGCTGGCAGTGTGTGCCTGGATCAAACCAGAAACTTCTGTGTCCATGAGCCTTTACCGTAGCGGTTCCCAGTATTTTGGAAGGAAGCCTTCCTGCCTTATCTTTTTTGCCTTTCTCCCCCAGTTCTCCACTGCAGCTCTGTTCCAGAGCACTGCCACCCCCTTGTCCCCACGGCTTGGCCCCCTCCTCTCTGCCTGTGGCACCAGCTTCTCACCCACAGGTGGGTGATGCCTTCCAATGTGTTTCACTGATCCTCAAATGCATCCAGGTCTCCAAGCTCCGCTGATTAAAGAACACGTATATAAACTGTATTTTGGAGGTGTGCCTATATTCCTCCAAGCAGCAAGTCCTAGTGCCAGTTTCCCACTCAAACAATGGACGGTGGTTTTGACAATGCACTTGCAAATTATACTCATTGCCTGTTTAGCAC
Organism: Anarhynchus alexandrinus; assembly: GCA_008711295.1. Lineage (NCBI taxonomy): Eukaryota > Metazoa > Chordata > Aves > Charadriiformes > Charadriidae > Anarhynchus > Anarhynchus alexandrinus. The sequence goes on from VUYV01000044.1 coordinate 2,947,305, forward strand.
AATATGCTATAAATTTTCTTCCATTTTAGTTGTTCTACTAAATAAATAATTGAGTTTTTTATGCATAAGACTCCAGTGTTTTTGCCTGATGAACACTGTAGGAGGTCAGAATAATAATATTCTGTTTGACTTTTTATATGCTGGAAGATTAATTCAATTTTGGAACTACATTTGGTTTTGCTTACTTCGTTTATTTANTCTGACATCTAAGGAGATGGCTCAGACTATAGGTATGAAACTGGTTGTACAAAATGTTTATGATTCCACAGGCAATTCAAGTTGTGACATTATTCTTTGTACCTGTTATTATCTGATTTCATAAGTGCACGTTTTACAAATACCAGGGTGCACCTTCTTTGTCCGAAAATGTAGCCCACTGCACATGGTATTTTGAGCTTTGTTTCAGGGCTGTGTTTGCAGCTGCACCATTTGGATGGCAGACGAGCGCGCAGGAGCAGGGATTTGGTTGCTAAGGGCTCGAAAACTTGCAGTCATGCAGTAACCGTGCAGCAGGCAGCCTCGTATGCCACGCTATTTCCTCATGCTACTGACTCACTCCCACAAATGACAAGGAAAGAGGTGGGTTTGGTGCGGTGAAACATCACCCTTTCTCAAGGCAGTACTGAAACAGGCTCGGACTACGACATTCAGTCCCTCTAAATAAGAGCAAACGTGCCGAAGCTGCCCGTTCCCGGGGCTTCGCGGCCACACGCGCGCAGAGTCACTGCTAGGAAGGAGCATTTTAGTGAGAAATGCAAACGTGAACTGGGATGCCGAAGCAAGAATCATTAGCAGTGTGGTATCATTGTACACGTGCCCTAAGCCTACACAAGATGCATTCATCTTTTAAATTTATCTTTTAAACGTCTGAACTCAGACAAGACTACTGCAATTAATTGGGAAGTTAAACACTACCAGATTATAATGCACTGTTAACACCTGCATCTCTGATCTGCACGGATGGCTTTGATATTATTTTTTCTTTTGACAAGTGGGCGATAGCGGATATCCTTTAAGCCTATATTTAATGAAGCCCTCCATAAATCCATCAACACTTGCTAAGGGAAACTACAATAAAGCTCATACTGCCATAGGCTCTGTTATCGAGAGAACCTTTGGCATTCTCATAATGAAGTTTCAGAGCAGATACTTTTCATGCTGATCTGAGGAAGTGTACTATTTGTATAGGATCTTTTTCTTCCTCGCACAATTATATGTTGTGGATCGAGAAGAACACAACCCTCCAGTCCTTAATTTTCAAAACAATCATAGTCAAACTGTCATTCACCTAGGATGGCTGTCAAATATAAGAAATGAAGAAAGAAAAAGGTGCAGCTTTCTAGACAAATGAACTCACATTTTTATTTTGTCAGCTCTTGAAATGATTTTGCTATTAGCTGTAACTGTTTTGCAAATTCTCACCATACTGATTTTTGTTTCTGTGTTACACATCCTATGGGTGTGATAAAAAAATGCAAAGCTATAAACTGAGAATAAATTGCTATTGGTTACACATTTTATATTTGCAAATTTTACAAAAAAAACCCAACCCCTACATAAAGTGGTTATTTTGTCAGTTAAGACTGAAAGAATTGATGGGGTAACAGAAGAATAGATAATGAGGAAATTTGATTTTTTCCAAATCTGGACATCATGAGCTGAGAGGTGTGGAGTACTTTAATACGTACAGATATTTAGGTACCCCAGACCAGCAAATCACCTGAATGTGTGCTGAACTTTAAGGACCTAAGTAATCAAACTGGTTTTACGGAAACAACCCGTCTGTCAAAAAAAAAAATTAAAATTAAGAAAATTATGTTTGGTATTCTGAACACGTAGACTGCATGGAGACAAATTTTTCTAAAACAAACTTTGTAAAGTAAATCTACAGGACTGTAAAGGGTGGTTAAGCCAATTCAGTTAACTTGATTTAAAAGCATCCGCTGTCATCCTATACATGGGGCTGCAAAGCTATTGAGGATCTAGGAAGATAATCTGCATAAAAGGTTTCAGGACAGATTCTATATTACTACAGTAAGAATACAGGGTATTTGTCAAGTAGTTATTTAGCCCATATAATCCTCCTGCATCACCTTTCTGTTCACACCACACCACGTTTTGTGCACCTGGCCCTCACGTTCTCACGGTTTCATAAACCACCTGCTTTGACTTTCAGTCAGCTCACAATTTGCTTTGGGGTTTTTTTGTTTGGGTTTTTGTTGGATTTTTTTTCTTTTATTTGAAAACTTAAATGAGCTGATTAAAGTATAGACAAGATCATTATTAGTAAAAATGGTATCTTATTTATGCTTTAAATCATATTTGCTCCTAAACCTATGTAAGCAAAAGCATAGGAACATCTCTACACAATTATCAAACTGTCTTTAGAAAGGCTTTCTTTGTGCTGTTTGACATGTCCTGCTTAACAGACGGAGAAGGAACACAGAGGCATCCCGACCTACCAGGAGTGCTCAGGTGCGGTATCTGCCCACCAGCGCCAGGCTCTGTCACGGGAGAGGAGCCGGGGAACACCTCCTTGCAGGCAAACAGCCTTCAGCTTCTTCAGCTTTCCCTCCTGCCCCAGCAATCCCGTAGCGACCATCCGTTTGACAGCGTATTTTCAGCAGAGACGGCTTTCATGCTTCCAAGCGTACAGCAGCGGTGACCGCACTCCACTGCGAAGAGACTGAAACGCTGCACGAGTGGATGTGGAGTCCTGACCCTGCACCGATGCCCAGTGCTGCTTGAGGTTGTGGTCTTTATATTTCACCCTGTTCTTCTCTTTTGCTCTTAGAGTTCTAGGTATTGCATTGAAATTATGGACAGTACCTCTGCTTTTCCTCCATATATTTAGATTCTATGTTTTACTATAAGTAAATAAATAATTAAAATACCACTGCAAGTTTCACTTGCTTGTTAGTTTTCTTTATAGAGAGGTGTTTTTATACAAACCTTTAGTAATGTCCTAATTTTGCCTAAACTAAGTATTGGAAAATAAGGCACACAGTGAGATCTACCTGTTCTCATTCTGAATTGAGACTTTTTCTGCACGAAATAATTGAATCAGAGAAGTTCATCTTTGCACTGCAAGATGTGACAACCAGAGAGGCTAATAAAGAAGTTTGAAAGGATCAGAGGGATGCTGCTTTAGGCTGGCTGGGATGTCCAGCACATAACTCGGTTATAATAGACATTAAAGAGCATGCTTTCCAATAAATCCGACAGCTTTGAGTATCAGCGGTATTAACAGCAATCAAAATGTTGAAAAAAATACTGCCCTTTATAAGCAATTAACTCAAAGTGCAAAACATAGAAAATATGGTAATGAAATCGATCATATGAAAATAGGCAGGAGCGTGCAATTGCCAGTTCTCTCTGCGTCTGAGCTATGTTTCCTGTCCTGCTGTGGCTGTGCACTGACAGACACTTTTCTAGGTCAGTGATGAACGTGAGCTGAAGTCAAACGCACGTGAAGCAGTCTGAGCTCACCCCCACACCACTCCGGTGGAGCACTCCCTGGTGAGCGCGAGCGGGGAGGCTGTGGGCAGCGCACGCAGAGAAGAGCCCTCTCATCTGAACACACAACACAAAAAGAGACCGAGAAGGCCTCAGCACCGTAGCAGCAACCTCATGGGATCCCACTAAGGCTTTCTGCCTAAGCTGTTGTTCTGCAAACAGAATCGTCTTTCCCGATCCCAAATGTACTGCAAACCCTGCAGCAAGCACAGCAGTTTTCAATAGGAAAAATTAAAAATTAATGCAATACTCATACCTTTTCTTTTGTTTCAGTCTCTCTCTGCCTTCCCAGCAGCTCAAGCACCTCAGCCAGGTCCTTTCCCCTCTCTGGGTCCTCCACGTTGTATTTATCGGCGGCCCCGGGAAGGCTCCCAGCTCCTCGCTGCCAGCTATCGGGAAGGCAATCAGCCTCACGGAGCTCAGCCCGCGGAGCTGATGATGTGATTTTCAGAAAAAAACTCACCCCTCAAAGTTCCCACTGACTTTTTGGAAAGTTTTGAACGGAAAGGGTAGATCAAGAGGAATGTTTCTTTAAAGGAACAGAGCTTATACACTAAGGTAAACCTAATACACAACACAGTTTTTTAAAGCAATGCAACTATTAAGTTCAAATTTAACATTTTAAGTAAGCCAGACTTTACCTTAGCTCATGCAAGTAAATATACTACTTTCACAAAAGCAACAGCGTGGGCAAATCCTCTGTGCAATGAGCAAAGTAAGCAATAACAAATAAGAACAGGGGAGTCCTTAAGGCAAAACGAGAGGCTAACGAGCAGAGACAGCGCACATACCATGCTCACTTCTGCTCCCACACCAATGTAGCTGTATCAGCTTTGGTAAACTTGTTCTTAAGTTTTACATCAGCATAGGGAAGAAAAGAACCAGCTGTCTTTTGTAATTGTTAAGGTGCAGCGTTGCTGTAAACCACACATTTGCCAGTGCGGTGAGTTCCACCACGCTGAGTTCCAGAAGGTGTTGGTTCAGCTCTTGTACTCAGGAGAGCAGCTACTTCCCAGTCCTGCTTGTTTCAGAAACCCACTCGTCCCCTCAGCTACCTCCAGCAGAAACATCCCTGTGGCACAGCCTGCTTTCTGCCATGGGGACAGTGGTCAGATAGGTCCTACCTGTTCTTCAAGTTTTGTGATAAGATCCATGACTTGCCCACAGCGGCTTAGCTGGGGAACCTGCTACGCTCCAGCCTGGAGCTGTGACATACAGCTTTGGGCATGGCCAGAGCTCGACACCGGGGCCTGGAGAGTAAAGCCTCGCCGTGACTCTGTGCTGAGCCCCATCGTTTCATTTTCACTGCTGTCCCCCCCGTCAGGACAGGCCCTAGCTGCACCTACCCAATTCCCCAAGCAACCCAATGCCACAGGATATGGTACAACTATTTGCCAAAACCTCTTCTTGTGTTGGTTTCCCAGCAGTTTCCTAACACTTTATTTCTAGACCAGAGCCAATGCTTTAATAAACTACTCCTCCCTCCTCATCTCCCCTTAATTTCCAACCTGTTGACCAGTACAGTTAAACAAGGCAGAGGTTGAAATACATAATTACGTTCTTATAGATGGTCATGAAAAGGCAGTCAGAGCCCCACAGCTTTGCACCTTTTGAGGTAAAGCTGTAATGTGAGCTCAGTCCTCATGGGACAGGCTCAGAACCTACATTTAAGGAAAAAGAGACCCCAAGCCTCAGAAGCTGTTTGGATGAGGAGACATCAACAGATACTACCAAGGTGCAAAGCCCAGGACAGCAGATTTCGTTGGCTTCCTGCTAGCGAAACTGCTCCCTTCCTCCTCTGCTGACAATTTCGTAGCATCATGATACCACTTGGTATCAAGCTGTCGGTGGAGAGCAGACTTGTTATCACAGACTGCTTTGAAGCCAGGCCACTTTTTCACAATACCCGTTGTTGGCCCATGCTGGAGAGCAGCTTTCCCAGTTAGGGCAGGTCTTTAGATGTGATCCACCACCTCTCCTGTGAACCCAACCCCTCCTTTTTCACACCACATTGCTCCTGGTGCTGCTGCAGTTAGTCCTGCACGGGCAGCAGCACATCCTGCATGGGGTGCCCAGCACCACCAGTGTGAGGAACCAGCCTGAAATCCAGCCCAAAGTTTGAAGGGACAGAGCAGCAGCTCTGGCAACAAGCCCACGGAGACACCCAGAGCAGTGCTGCTCTCGCAGTGGGTTATAAGCTCAGTGGTTGAGAACAGCATCCACACAAGCCTGAGTGTGCAGTCTGCTTTTACTTCTCACCGAGACCTCTTGCTATACTCCTCACCCATTGCGGTTCAGATTATAATCCCTTCGTTTCCCTGAGCAGAGAAGAGTTATGTCTTCTCTTGCACCAAATATTTTGCCTTCTGGAACTATAGCGCTGCTTTTAAACAACTGCATGCTCTGTGTAGACTAGTTAAGTGTTGTACACTTCCCACCTTCCCACACATCCACCATGTGTTGTTACCTTTCCTTCTGCCCACCTTCCTGGACCACCTCACCTCCCCACCCCTTCTTTTTTCATTCCTCCAGAGTTTATGGTACAGCCTAGAGAACAAGCATTTCCTTTCTGCTTTTTTCCACCCCCAAGCACGAGCCTTGGGCAAGGGGCACCACAATCAGGCAGCGGTGGGCACGCATGGGTGTTCCCCGCCCCTTGTTGGGAGGCTGCACCTTCAAGGTAGACTGGTTCTGCACCATTACCTCCCCAGCACAAAACTCATTCACTAGACTAGTTCAGGTGAATCCCTATATCAAACCCCAACCATTCCCAAGAAACCGATCTAGAGACTCACGCACTGCTACCTCGTTTCTGTTGCTTTAAGTAACAACTAAAGCGTAACCCTGGATCATGGATTTCAGAAGACACACCAGAGCGAGACAGCATGCTGCCAATTGAACCTGCTCTTCAGGAAACAAACGCTTTGCCAGAAAAATTTAAGCACTAAGTGTGAAAAAGCCATCCCAAAATTTATTCTCAAAATGTCAACAGAAACGCATCAGTAGATACTCAAAACTACAGAGTTCTTAAAAGTCATACATTCACAATGCAGAAACTTGACAATTGGGATGCCTTTTGCATGGTCTATGTAACAATATCCATTTTACAGTGTAAACAGGTACTGGTATGTTCTTACTTACAAGTCCAGCAGGAAAGGCACAACTCGGCATACAGAGATCATAAGCAAGAATCAGGTGCAACAACATTACACAAACTTTTGGTAATCTGCATTTTTTGGGGCCTTCCACAACAGAGACTGGACTTGAAGATTTCCTGCAGTCAACAACTAGACTTCTTTCCATTGTTCAGTCCTTCCATACCAAATGCTCGCTTCCAGTCTGGTTTAGATCCCATTACACATACAGTTCCAGCAGACGTTAGAGGAATAGTGAAAGGTCAGTCCGGTAAGTCTTCAGGTGCTTCCACTAATACATCAGGTTTTGGTTTCAGATAGTGCATGGAAGCATCTGCTTGAATCTCAGTTCATTACAGTGGTCATTAATAGAAAAATAGACACTACAACTACAAAAGGAAAAAATGAGGTAGATAACTTAGAATCCAGATGACTATCCCAGCAACCTTCATACAATACACACGGATCATTAATTACCATTCTGGTAGAATGCAAGTTCACAGACCACCAAGAAACTTAATGACCAGAGCAGGAATGCCATCCAAAAACCCACAAAACATTTAACCTAAGCATGAATACTTCATATTTAAATACAGGTTTACACAGACTGATCTTCTAAATTACGCAAATGAAAAGAAAAATAAAAAAGTCTCTTGCTAAGGAAACCAGTTCCCATGCCTAATTGCAACAGTCACCTGAGATTCCTTGCAGAGCTTTTAGACCTGACTTCCCAAGGCAAGTCTTCCCTTTCAAGAGAGGAAAAAAAAAAGTATATACATACCCACCCATGCTTGTTTGGGGCTCTCGGTATTGAAATAAAACATCTAGGAAAAACTGCACATCTTTGGAAGTAGGAGTTTTGGCACTATACTTGAAGGACTGTCCTAGTAGTAGTATTAAATAAGCAGCAGTCAACAATACAGAGAATTAATTCCTTAGGATCAGTGATTAAAGAAAAACAGCAACTTTCTTTTCATAGAACTTCTGAGGCAAAAAAAAAAGAATTAAAAAAAATCTGTAGTTTTTATAGCCATTATAGTAAAAATTACATTCAGAAACCACACAGAGCCAAAAATCCAAACAGAAAAACAATTTCTAAGAGGGTGGCAGACATTCTAGGATATTTACCCGCATTAATAGTTTTCATTTCTCATCAGTAAATAGAAGCTTTTCCATCAACAGTAGGTTGTTTCCACTCTATTCAAAACCCCCAAGTATTTCACTCTAAACAAAGAGGTAAATATTCTAACCTTTGGAACTTCAAGTTGTAGAAACTTCTGTAAGGCTGTACACATTAAAGTCACACGTAAGAACTACTTTGCAAGACCCGCATCTTTCCAAATAGAAGGAAATCCTATTCTTTATTATTTACTATTTGCAAAGCAATATCATGATTGTACTCTGGGCAACTCTTACAAAGACAACCATAAAATCATTTGCACGTCAATAGGAAAATAGGAGGCTGAAGTGGAATCTCTTAAAAATATATGTTTGTGTATATATATATTTGTTCTTTCTGTACGTCAACTTCACTTGAGTTTTTAACTAACAGCAATTTTGTTCTCCTCCATGAAGTGAGGGAACTGGTGTTTTGGCACATTGTCTGCAGCAGCACCACTGGCCTTCTCCGTATCAGAACCAGTCCCAGACTGGGTCCCATCTATTTTGGAGACCGTAGCAGTATTTATTGCCGAACTACCCCCAATGGTGACTGGAAGGGTAGGTAAGCCACCGCTCTGGATCACCGAGATCTCGTTAGTCTTCATCGCTATGCCATTGCTGAGTACCGCTGCATACTGATTCCATACCGTGGGGTCAATGCTCACCGAAGGAGGCATTATATCCTTTGGAAACATTTCAGATACCTTCTTGGGATCGTTCCCCAGCAGAGCCATGGGGTTATCAATCGAAAGCCTTCTTCCCCGCCTGGCAGAGTTATTCCACATGTGAGTTCCTACATGGACCTTCCAAGAGGGGAAAAAGTAAAGAGAATTGTTAATACTGCAGTTTTTTTAGGGTATACCCATGTTCTACTTCACTTACAGCCAAGTTGCTCAAAAGGAGTCCCGTATGCTCCATCTGCATTCAGGTAAGCATTTAAGCTGGCTAGTTCTTGTCTTACTTGTTCTCTTGCTGACACGTGTAAGATACGGTCTGACATCACCCACACATACTGTCTGACATCACCATGGCTCTCTACAGTTCACTCCTCAAGTGCTTGTAGGACTGTGTTTTTACACTTACTGTAATCGATGTTGGCAAAGGTGCCCCCCTCCACCCCAAGAAAATAAAAGCCACATTATTTGCTGTGAACAGACTACGTTGAAAAAAACAAAATATCAGTTAATGCAAAAAACTCACCAAGGAATTTGAAAGAGAGGTGTTACACCTAAGCTAAAATCTTCCACACCACAAATGTACTGGTAGTGCTTCCAGCAAGTGACTGTTCATAAACTGCAGAGTATTTTCCCTCCCCATCAGCTATTATACAAGAGGACAGAAGAGCCTGAAGAGGTTCTCATGGGAAATGAGAGCCTCTGTGCGAGTGAGGGACCTGCCAGTCCCTTACAGGGCATGGATTAAACTGACAATAAGGACAGACTTGCAGGACTTCTTCCGCAAGTGCTTAGACACAAAATCCTCAAATACTTTGTGCCATCTCAGGATTATCCTCTCAGTTTTATCCTTCCTCATGCTGCATGGTGTTTCAAGCAGTGCAGGGTAATGCGTGTATTCTGTAGGCATCATTTTGTAGCATTCAGACTATGAAATGTTTGTCTTGACACACTAAAAACCAAATGAAAATAAAGCAATCTGCTTAGTAAGGCTAAGCCTTTCCTACCATCCAAAAAGGAAAGTCAAGGACAGCAGCAAAGACTCTTGTGGGTGATCTCAGTACGCTGTTTAGCAAGTTGCGTGAAGAAACTCAGGAAGGAGAGACAAAACTCAAGGATAACCATTTGAGGAACTAAAAAGAAAAATCAAAGTGGTCCCCAAAGGCAGGACAAATATTAGCAAGTCCTTCCCTCTCTGGTATGACTTTCCTCAACAAAGGGGAACCCAATGTAAGAGATGACTTACCTTCAGGTTTCCTTTTGTCGTGAAGGCTCTCCCACAGATGGTGCAGGCAAATGGCTTTTCACCAGTGTGGGTCCGTTCATGAATCTGAAGGGCGCTGGCAGAGGAGAAGTTCTTCCCACACGTAGTGCAGATGTGCTGTTTGGCAGGACGGCAGAATTTTGGTCGTGGCACGAGGAGAGGGGCAACACCAGGGGAGAGAGCTGGTGGGCCAATGAAATGGCTAGTGCTAATGGGACGCTCGCTGGGCATCTCCATTTTTATGAGGGCTGGCGGGGCTCTAACAAAAGCAGCTGGAATACTACTTCGACCTGGAAAGAAAGCAAAGATAACATTTATCCCAAATTCCTTCTGCTTCTAAACTTAAATCTGGCTAAGATACCAGAGGCCCTGCCTTCAGAGCTGCACGGGCCTGAAGAACACGCCTGCAAAGCCCTCCAAAGCCACATGGTAGGGCTGCTATTACACTTGCTAAGATGCTCTGAGATAAATCAGCTAATCCCTATTTTTGTTGGTGAGCTTAAGAGTTAGAAAGTTTCAGTTTCTGATGAAACATCACTTTCTGATGAAACATCAGCCTCAGTGGTAAAGCGCTCAAAAACCCCACAAAAGATTCCAGAGTTTTAATGCCACATTCTTGGGTTAAGCAGTTTTCCATGAAACACAAACGTCTATCTTTTTGAGAGCTACAGGGAGGTACCAGGTGAGCCCATGAAAGACAGTAAGTGCACAGCCTCTGTTTACTTTAAGGAACTTCTATGCTCCCCCTTGCAGGAGATGACAGCATTAAAGTCTGACTTCTGTTGAATTTTGAGTCAGTCTGAGTTAGGAAAACTACAGGGCACATGCCCCTATCCTAATAGAGGAGAAGGAAGAGGGGAAAGCGGAGGAGGTTTTGACTCCTGTTGGTCCTTTTAGAGATGGATTCCCTCCAATCCTACTACCCCACCCCAAGTTATCGCCAGCATTTCACGTTACTCACCATATTCTCCATTTGCAAAGTGTAACCCAGGTTCTTCTTTAATGACCTTTCGACCAATATTGCCGTAAGTTAAATCCAGAGCACCAACAACCCCTTCCATTTCTGCAGAAGCATTCTCAGGACCCTCTGATTTATTTCCCGTGCCTGTATCTTCTTGGTTGTTGAAGCTAGGTGACTTTGACCTTATGCTCTCAGCTTGGCTGTTGGCTGGGGACAGAGCCTGCAGCGACGCCGATTCGGAGGCAGCAGGACTCCTGCCGTTCTGATAATCTGGATCTCCTGCCACAGAAGAGGAATCATTTGTCATGCCATCACTTTCTGCTGAGCCATTGTCACTAGACTTCAAGCTGCTTTGCCGCTGCAAGTTCAAAGCAGAGTTGACGATCTTCATTTGATTCTCCAGTGCTGCGATACCAGAGAAGGTGGCTGCCATGGCTGGAGATTCTGATTGTGCATCGTATGGAGTAGGAGGTTTTGAAGAACTCCTAGGGCCGTCCTGAGAGTCCAAGTCCTCTTCCATCTCTATGCTTTCCACGGTCTCGTCTGGGCGACCGATGTCTCCGTTCTTCTCAGCCGCAGAAGGATCCACATCAGTACTGTCGCAGGTGTTCTCCGGCATTGGTGTATTGGGTATTTGTCCCCCCATATGCATGCGGATATGCTGCTGCAACACAACTGCATTTGTAAACTTCTTCTGGCAAATAGGACACGAATGTTGCATCTTCAAAGGAGTATTGGCCCGGTGGACACCATAATGAGTTTTAAGGTTCCCTTTCGTGGAGAAGGCACGGCCACAGATTTTACACTTGAATGGCCTCTCTCCAGTGTGAGTACGATAATGCATTTTGAGCGAACTCTGGCAGCTCAGCACTCTGTGACAGATCAGGCACTCGTTGGGGTCAGCAGTGGATTTGTCGATATTTTCCACCAGTTGCTGAAGCTTTGATGTTTCTGAGCCTTGCTCGTTTGACCCACTTACGTGGAAGATGCTCATGCTGCAGGTAGCTTGTGGTGAACTCAAGCTCTGCTCCGTTCCCGACTCATGACCGACCGCCCCTGATGAGGAAGAGCCACCCTCGCTTTCTGGAGAAGGCCTTGACTGCAGGTCACTTGAGAACGTACCGGGCAGAGACTCCTTAACGCCTGCTAGGCTGGAGGCGGTCTGAGGTGCACTGGTGGCCGCAGAGGTAGGCAGGGTTGTTAGGAGAGGTTTGCTATCCACAATCAGGTTAGACTCATCCAGTGGCACAGACATGCCGTACGGGATTCCAGTGCTAGTGGGAACATTGTCCAGGTGCTCAGGAACCGGGTAAGGATTCATCTTTATGTGGGGGTATTTGTCTTTGTGACGCTGAAAATGCACTTTAAGGTTTCCTTTGGTTGTAAAGCGGTTCCCACAAATGTTACACTTGTAGGGTCTTTCACCGGTGTGGGAACGAAGGTGAATCTGCAGCGCACTGTCATTGCCAAAGACCTTGCCGCAGAATTTACACTTGTGTTTGAAGAACGGCTCTTCTGCGTTCGGTTTGCTTTCAGACACGCTGATGTTGGGAGGTTTTCCCTTCCCCTTCTTCGAGGAATCTATTACAGAAGACACGGCCGAAAGCGGATTTTGGAAGATGACGGAGTTGGAGGACTGAGGTAGCAAAGGATTTGGGAACCGAGAAATGGAGCCGGGGAGGCTTCTGCTTGCCTCCGGCTTCAAGGGGAAGGAGGAGGAAAGCCCAGCGGCCAGCGAGCCGCCGGCCGCAACGCCAGTGTTCGAATGAGGTAGTTTTCCTTGCTTCAAGGATTCCAGTGATAGGCTCTGGCTTCCAGCTTTTTGTCCGATTAAAGCAACAGCAGCCGACAGCTGCTGAGACATGTGAGCGCCCAGAGCTTTTAGTGGGTCAGTAGCAGCTGCTATGGAAGGATGCAGGGCATGGGGAGCCATCATGGCAATCTGAATGCGAATTTGCTCCGTCAGCTGAATTTGCTGGAGCTGCTGCTGCTGCAAACACACGAGCTGCTCCAGGATCATTGGGATGGCATTAAAACTGGCTGCTGAAGAAGAGATGGCGTCGGAGGTCCGCTGGTTCACAGCCACTTTAGTGCCACGTATCGTCTGCAAAGTCACATTAGTGTTTGGTACTTTGGATTTTGGTAGATAGCTTAGCCCAGGAGCCGCAGGCGTGACGGGGGGTTCTATTTTAAGGTACATTCCTCCTACCGATTCAGCATCCATTTTTCCTTCTCTCTTTTCCATAGAACCAGTGCAGCCCTTTGCCTGAATGTCCTTGCGTGCCCTGCCATCCATTCGATCGCTTGGAAAGCTCCCTAGAGAAGATTCAGAGAAGCTTTCGGGGGGTACTGTTCCCTCACTGTCATTCATGATTAGAACAGGTGGATTTTTAGTGCAATTTTTCTTATGCTCAAGGAATTCAGAGAGATCAAAGAATTCTGCACAGCATTTCTCACAGATTTTAGTTTCCTCCGTGCGGCACCTTTTGGAACTCATTTCACCATCTCCGTCACCTGGGACGTCTTGTGGACTCCCTTAAAACAAAAGAAATTCACATTATTAATAGCTAGATTAAGACTATTTCCTATTCTTAAGATTTCTGACTTCACCGGAATTGCAAGTTAAAGACACGAGACACTGGAATCAAGTCTGCAGATCGACCTGAACTCCTGCTCTTTGTTTTGCTGCCAATACGTTTGCAGCCCCCAAGAAATCCGCATCTTAGTTCTGTTTTCAATAAAAACAATAATAAAAAAGGAATCTCACAGGGCTTGGTGGAAAGAGGTTGATCGCAAATCCCTTTATACAGGAAAAGGGACAGCGCAGCAAGGCAGCTAAAACCTGCAAACCAGCTTCAAGGAACACGCCCCGAGGAAGGCAGAGAAGGCATCGCAACACTGAGCAAAACATCACATAAACTTATTTTGTGTTTGCACTTCAGTTTGTAATCCTTAGTTAACCATCCCACAGAATTTCACGTAAGATTGTTAACACAAGAACTTCAGAGCAGTACACCGATCTATTAAATGACGTTCACTCCGCCATTACAGCAGTAATTACTACCGAAGAGGGCTGACAAAAGCAAAAGTAAGTCCAATATTAGCTCTTAAATACTTCAAAAGCACGCTCATGTAAAAAACAACTTCTAAAAAGCCACAGTAGTAAAGAAAAGATGGTTAACTTACAGAACCCCACACGCAGGTATGAGCCTACGTTGATCCTGATGATTATGTATTAGAGAGTAAAGCAGCAAGTCCTGCTTGCAAAACACCCCAAGTCGTTTCCGACCCGCTCAGGATGGGCTGTTTAGCTGCATCCGCGACTCACCTGCTTTTGGGGAGCGGGGAGGGGAGGAGGAGGAGAGCGATGCTGGTCGGAAAGGCCACTCCTGCCCTTCCTCCACCAGCGCCCCCCAGATTAGACTGAGCAGAATTTGCACGCGGACAAAAAAAAAATATATAATTCAGGGAAATATCGGAACGGGAAGAGAGGTTAAGAGAAATTCTACACCAAAACAGGATGTTTTTGCTCAAGTCTAGCTATCCTTCAAACAACAAACTCACACCCAGCTCGAGGCGGGTGAGCACACGGGGCACGGGAGGCAGGGGGGTTCAGGAGGTAAAACATGATGCTCATACAGCTGCGGGGGAAGCGGGAAGGACTGCAGATAATCCAACAACCACCCCAATCAGGTGAAGTGCCCCGTAACTCCCATTAATTAAACTGGCCCAGTTTTGATGGGCGCCAAGGGTGCAGTAACCAAGTACATCACCTCCTACACGCCCCACGGGGCACGCTGCAGACCTCCACCGCAACTGGGAATCTGCACGACGAGATCTCTTCCGTTCCGGTCTTACATCTCCAGTAATTCATCTCAGGGCTCAGCTCTGGTTCCACGTTACTAGCCCACGCTGTCTTACAAGGGGAACCAAAGACTCTGCAAGCACAGGAGCTACTTGCGGCTTTCATTTTAAAGGTGTAACTGAACCACACATCTGATACATGTGTATATCCTGTACATGGCAGGGTGGAGGGGAAGCATGGCCAAGCACCAACTCAAGCACGTTGACTTACGGTGCTCTTACACTACCCCCAAAACAGTAAGGAAGGATCTTTCAAACCTTTACATTTGTTCGGGCAACAAGGGTATTATACGTATATTTAACAAATCAAACTTCAATTGTTTAATGTTGAATGATGGAAAGTGCATTCGAAAGTTCTTTCTTGAAAAACAAACAACCTGATCAATTAAAAAAATGCAAGTATCAGAGGCCTGTTATGCTATGGTCTGCAGAGCAATAAATCCAAATCTATATGTATGCAATTCTGTTAATCATGTACACGTCAGAGTTACAAGTCCTTGAACATGGGGGAAGGTGTTCTCAGCACAGCTATGATCAAAACTGGATCCTTCATATCTAAACAGGGAGAACTAAATATCCCCCTCCCTTCAGTGCAAAGAACTTCCACGAGTGAAGGAAATGAGAGTAAAAGCATAGTTTTAGCATGCATTTCCAACCCCAAATATCATTAACTTGATGCCTCTAAAGTTGATTTAACTCTTTGGAAAACTATACAGAGAAATCTAGTCTGCAGACAAGTACAAGAAGCATGTGATTCAGAATTTGGTCAATAAATGGGGTCAACTGAAGCCAAGAATGGATGTTTTTAAACTCATCTTTGCAAGAGTCTGAGCAGATGTAATGGGAAAGAAAGCACTGGTGTTGAAAAAAAGACAAGAAGATTCCATAACCACTCTGTACACTGACTGGAGAGGTCTTTACTTGACTACTTTCCTAACTATTTCCATCCATTCTTCACAGAATAGGCTAAAACATCAAAATCTCTTTTCCAAATCCTTTAGCATTAGGGCTTTAACAGTCCGATCTCCCAGGCCCAACTATACAGTTTCCCCGTGTTGCAAAATAACCTCAGGTTTTACTGTAGAAAGCACAAAGCTCTTTCTTCCAGTCTCTCCTCCGTGAGCATGTGCATTTCATCCTGCAGTTTGCACCTCTGCAGTGGCCATGCAAAATGTCTCAAGTGGAGAAGAAATGTCTGCATGAAAGACTGTTGCCCACCCCCAAGGAGATATTCCAGGATAACTATGTCTAGACAAGTCCTCAAACTTTAACTGCTTCAAAGCATCCGATCGTTTATCTCCCTTCCCTCCATAGCACTTTCTTAATTTTCCACTTTTCACTGATAAGACCACACTAAATTCAAAGCCCCCTCTTCCAAACTCTAGCACAAGCCATGCTCCTAATTTTCATAATTCTGAGGAGCTCCAAAGGTAACTTTTCTGGTCGTAAGCACCGGTTGCCACCTCAGAGGAAGAAACTCCAGTAAATTGAAGGCACCTGTGCTGGGCAGCAGCAGGCAGGTCACCAGCCCTGCCCCTGCCTGCCCTCGCTGCCACACTTCAGTTTCCAGTTCCCCTGTCTGACAGTAAGGCACTAGCTCAGGACTCCAAATAAATTCAATTCCCAGCTCGTACCGACTTGTTGCCTGACACGTAGGGAAGAGTTATGCCTTATATTCCCTTCTACCTTAGAAAAAGGGAGTACAACAGCTTTCCCTATCTCAAAAAGGGTTTTTTAAGATACAATCAGTAGGAGCAGGATGCTTGGTTATTGTGTGGTAGCAGGAATAACACGGGAGCAATTTACTGTTTCTCTAAAAACCCCAACAGCTTCTGTGAAACTCTTCATCTTGATTTCTCACTACATCCTCTGCCCAGGCTCGGAGGAGCACCAAGCGCCTGCAATCAGAGCACCTCATTTACCCAAACCCCCGCAGCCCTGCCCTGCCCCCCCAGCAGTTAGCTCATCAACTTAACGGTCTGAAAACGTGGGGTTTCTCTGCAAAGAAACCTCCCTGTGCAGCCAGCTCTGCCCACATACTGTACTGTACCAGCATTTATGGAGGAGCGGAGAGCCCTGCCACGACAATTGCTTGTGCACTTCGCTTAACCCTCTCCAAAGGCTTCCCAGGGATAGGACTTCTACTGTTTTTTTTATCTCCCCACCCCCGAATTTCAGGAATGTTATCTCTCAGCATCTAGTTATCCAATAAGTTAGAAGAATGCAGTAAACCCAGCAGGGGGGTTAGATTGAATCACTGGCAAATGGATGGAAAAAATCCACTATTGTGTAGGACAAGGCGGTCATCGACAAGGAAGGCTGATAAAATCCACACAGCTCGCATTAATTTATTTTCTTTTAAGGGAACTTGTAAAAGATGAGTGAAATAAGTCTTGTCTGGTTTGATGTGATTTCAAAAAGGGTGCTGCTGGTCCTCCTCACCTGAGCAGTTACTGACTTCTTTTTTTTTCCAACTGTGATAAAATTATGTTTCTCTTGAATTGGGAGGAAATGGTCAGAGCTCAAGCTTTCCTCCCCCATTTTTTTTTTTTTTCAAAAGTTTAATACCTTTGGTGAGCTTACTTTTTCCAGAGACTACATTTGATCAACTATTTTTACTTTAGCATTAACATAATCATCCACTTCCCTAGTTAAAATTAACTCACGAAGGATTAGCAAGTATCCACCCCAGTCCTGGACATGAAAACCTCTGCCATCAGCTCCCCGTTGCTCTCGGGCACCGTGCTTCCCTGATTTTTTTTTTTTTCTCCTCCTGTTCCCAGCTGAAAAGCTAGGACTTCCAAGAACTTTAAACTGTCCAAAATTTCCATCCTCCCACTATAAAACACCATTTAAAGCATTTTTGTTAACTGTAACTATAACAAAATCATTTCATTGATTAAGTGAAACACACCACTGATTACTTAGAAAAATATTCCAAAACCCTTGATGTTTTCTACACTGAAGTTAACAGCAGCATTTTTCTACCCAAGAATGAGCCAGAAACGTGTTACACCTAACAATTAGGATTTCACGTGCTTTCAGGTTCTCTCTCAAGGCTTTAGGCTTTTTTGATTATCTACCTACTGAGTCACCCTTTTAATTATCAACCTATTCAAGAGAAATATCGGGCCGAGGACAGAATTGTGAACAAACGCTTCTGAGGAGCAAGGAAAAAAAAAAAAAAGTGTTAAAACACGCAGGAAAAGTTCATATGGGCGCCACTGTCTTCGAGGGGAGGGGGGCACGGCAGAGCGGCCCCCGCAGCCCCGCACCCTCAGCCTCCTCCCCTCCTTCGGAAGGGCTTTAAAAACAAACAAACAAACAAAAAAAGACGCAAACCAAACCAAACCGAGTTTCTGGATGTGTAAACCGCCTGCCGGTTACCTGCCGAAGCCGCCAGCAGCCCCGCGTCCCGGTGCCGGTCGGTGGAGGGCACTCACGCCCCGCGCTGCCCGCCCCGGCCCCGGCGGGGAACCGGCCGCCCCCGGGCGGGGCCACCCCGGGGAACCCCCCCACCCCCTTCCTCCCCGGCACCCACCCGACCCCAGCAGCAGCCCAGACATTACCCATTATAACGATTTGTTTTAAGCAAAGGGTGCTTGGCGACCCCGCTTCGAGATAAAGCGACACCAACCAAAAAAGCGGAGGTTTCGCCCCAGAAGGGGCGGCGGAGGCCACCCGCCCCCCGGCCCTACCTGCTCGGCGGCGGCCGGTCCTCCCACCGCCGCGGCCCCGGACCACACTTAACACTAGTACAGTGTTTAAGACCG